>PVIJ01005365.1:0-72909 GCA_004024925.1 Scalopus aquaticus
GGGCATGGTCGCCGAGTGAGGGGCTGAGGGAGAGTAACCGCTGGTGCAGGGCAGGGCGGCGGGAGGTGGGCTGCCAGCTCCGGCGGGGCTTCAGGCAGTGGGGGTCTGAGGGCTTTGTGGGGGGTGGCAAAGCCCAGCAGAGGTGGCTGGGGGCTCGCCTGGAGAGGGGCTGTGCCAGCACGTGGTGGGACCCCACACTAGCATGGACACAGCCGGGGTCCTGGGAAGATGGACATTCTCTTGCGGATGCATCGACTCAGTTGCTCGGAGGCCGCAGGGACGGCCGTCCCCGGCCCTGGGTCAGCCCTGCCGCCGGGCAGGCCCAGTTCAGGTGGGAAGTGAGGTAGCCCGGCGGGGGGCGCGGTCACCGGCTCCGGGTCCAAACAGAACTGGGGTGGCCAGTTCAGATGGACTCTTAGCTCCTCCTCCTGCTCTGCCGGCCCGGCCTGCCTGGTGGAGCGTGGCCCCCCCCAGCTTCCGCCTGGACCTGGGGCCTTTTCTGTCTCACAAGGGCCAACTCAGGAAAAACAGCAATATGAGCTGGATCCTTTTCCTTCAAGAAATTATGTCCTTGCTAATCAGGAAACGCGATAGCTGCAGCCGCGCGTAAGCACCTCTGGTGCTTCCCGATCACCAGAGGGGCTCATTTTGGAGGCTGGCTTCGGCGGTGCCAGCACGAGCGTGCACCAGGCTGGGCGATACTGCCCTCCGAACAAATTTCATTATTGAGCGAGACACTCTTGAAGCTCGTTTACATTGTCTCTGCTTGGCTGACCTTGTACGCTATTGAATTGGAAAATGTGATTTGTATTATAAGGCCTCTTAATAATGTATTTTTTTTTAAACAAGGGACTTTTCCATTGCAAATGAGACAAAGAGCACTGTATTTAGCACGAAGAATGCCTCAGTCTATTTTGAAACATCATTTTCATTAGACAGGTTTTTCACCATAGCAGGGACTTAAATTGTACTTTAAAAACAGCCTACCCGCCCCCAAAGCATATTTATGTATATTCCTTCAAAGAAGCGAGCTCTGGAAGGATACACTGACTAATAATAATGGTCGCTGCTGGGAAGGGGTAGGCATTGAGGTGCATACTAGAGGGAAGCGGCTTCCCTGCCCTGGATTATTTTTAATAATGAGAATATATTAACAGGGGCTGGGAAGGCTCCTGCCTGCCACCCGCCGTGTGAATCTGGAGAGTGCTAGGGGTTGAATTGTACCCCTCCAACCCGTAGGTTGAAATCCTAACCTCATTCTGGGGCCTTATTTGCAGACGGGACCCCAACAGAGTGAACAGCCTAAAGTGAGGCCTTTAGGCTTGGCCCGAGTTCACCACAACTGCTTCCTCCCAAAAAAGAGGAATTTGCTATGAACAACTATACACTGACAAACTAGACAGCCTAGGAAAAATTGGGAAATTCTTAGAAATGTATCACGTACC
This sequence comes from Scalopus aquaticus, assembly GCA_004024925.1. Classification (NCBI taxonomy): domain Eukaryota; kingdom Metazoa; phylum Chordata; class Mammalia; order Eulipotyphla; family Talpidae; genus Scalopus; species Scalopus aquaticus. The sequence goes on from PVIJ01005365.1 coordinate 1,446, forward strand.
AAGACTGCGTGGGGAAGGAGTAGAAGATCTGAGTAGACCAATAGTAAGGAGATTGAATCAGTAATCAAAAATCTCCTTGCAGAGGGAACACCAGGAGCAAATGGCTTCTCTAGTGCATTTTTCCAAACATGTCAAGAGAATCAACACCCATCTGTTTCAAAAGCTTCCCAAAAATCAAAGAGGAAGGAACATTTCCAAACTGATTGCATGAGGCTAGGAGTATCCCGGTCCCCAAACCGGAAAAGGACATACTCAAAAAGAGAACTATACACCAATATCCCTGGTGAAATATATAATATATAATATTCATATAATAACATAATATATTATTATATATTATATATAATTATATATAATATATAATATATAATAAATATATAACATATAATAAATTAAATTAAATATATAATATATTAAATATATAATATATATAATAAATATATATAGTAAATATATGTATATAATATATATAATTATATATACTTATATAATATATATAATATAATATAATATATATAGACACAAAAATTCTCAATCAAAGACCATCACACTAAATTCAGCAGCACACTCCTGGGACCGTTCACCCCGATCGGGTGGGCTGTATCTTTGGGGTGCAAAGATGTTCGAAGAGCTGTGAATCAACCAGTGTAATGTATCACTTTAATAGGATGAAAGAAAAGGCTCACATGATGATCTCAACAGACAGAGAAAAAGCATTTGACAAAATTCAGTATCCATTCATGATTTAAAAAAACTCTTAACAAGTGAGGTATAAAAGGAACATTCTCCACACAATAGAGGCAATCCCACAGCCGATACGATATTCAGTGGGGAAAGGCTGAAAGCTTTTCCTCTAAGATGAGAAATAAGACAAAGGTGTCCACTCTCCCCACTTCTAGTCCAGATAGGACTGGAATTCCTAGCCAGGGCAGTCGGGTAAGAAAAAGAAATAAGTTACCAGAAATGGGAAGAAGAAGTAAAATTGTCTCTATTTGCAGATGTCACAGTTTTACATAGAGAAAATCCTAAAGAGTCAATCAAAAAACTGATTATATCTAATCAATGCATTCAGTAAAGTTGTCGAATACACAGTTAACATACAAAGTCAGTAGTGTTACCACACATTAACAACAAATCTACTGAAAAATAAAAATAAATCTATACCATAATTAATAGATTAAAAAACAATAAGCTACTTAGGAATAAATCAAACTAAGGAGGGGAAAGATCTTTACTCTAAAAATACAAGGTACAGTGATATAAGGAGTTGAACACACAAATAAATGCAATGGTATCTCCTGTTCATAGATTAAAAGAATTAATATTGTTAAAATGTCAGTAACACCAAAAGTCACCTATAGATTCAATGCAGCCTTTTTTTTTAAAGATTTATTTATTTATGCATACAAGAACTGGGGTATAGGCCAGAGGTGTGGAAGGTGAGAGGATTCACCAGAGACAGAGTACAGGCCGATCTACTGAAGTACAGTGCTGAGGGGAGCAGCGGGGAGACAGGAGAGGTCTGCTGCGCCCTGTGGGAAGCTTCCTGGCTGGGGATCGAACTTGTGCTGCAGTGGCTGCAGATAGCTTCATAGTGCTGAGACTTAACCCATTGTGCCACCAGGGAGGCCCCAAAGCAATCTCTATATCAAGATTCCAATGTAATTTTTTGCAAAAGTAGGAAAACCACTCCTAAAATTTGTATGGAACCACCAAAGACCCTGAATAGCCAAAGAAATCCTGAGAAAGAATAAAGCAGGAGGCCCTCCCCCCCTGCCCCAACTTCCTGATTTCAACTCTGCTATAGAAGAAGTCTCTACCACAGCGTCACCAAAATAGTATGACACCGGCACTAAGACAGACCAGCTGAACAGAGTTAAGAGCCTAGAAATAAATCTAAGCATATTCAGTCAGCTAATATTTGACGACGGAGCCAATACTCTATGGAGAAAAGACAGTCTCTTCACTAAACGGTGTTGGGATAATTAGAGATTCACATGTAAAAGAATGAAAGTGGCTTCATGTCTTACACCATTCATAAACATCAACTTGAAATGGATTAAAGATTTGACGATAGAACCGGAAAACATAAAACACCGAGAAGAAAACTTAAGAATGAAGCACCTTGACGTGGGTCTTAGGGTGATTTTCTGGATATGACCCTTAAAACACAGGCAACAAAATAAAAAATAAACAACTGGGACTACAGCAAACCAAAAAGCTTCTGCACAGTAAAAGAAACCATCTGCAAAGTGAAAAGGCCTCTGTGGAATGAGAAAAATATTTGCAAACCCTATGTTTGCTAAGGGGCTAATATCCCAAGTATATGAAGAGCTGATTCAACCCCACAGCAGAAGATAAACAGGCAGCCTGATTAAAAAATAGACAAAGGATTTGAATAGACAAATCTCCAAAGAAAACATATGGAGCGCCGACAGGTAAGTGAGGAGAAGCGCAACATCACTGCCGCCTGGGAGATACAAATTAAAGCCACAACGCGGTATTACTTTACACCTGTGAGAAAAGCTGTCCTCGAAAAGAGAGAGGATAATAAACGCTGGCGAGAGTGTGGGGGGTGAGAAGGTAAGATGGGGCCACTGTGTAAATCAGTGCAGCGGTTCCTCAAAAAATTAAACATAGGACCACGCCGCGGTCCATCAATCCTGCTTCTGGGAATAAACCCTAAGGAGGTGAGACACTCCCTCACATTCAGGCTGTGTTCATGACAATAACCAAGGTGTGGAAAGAGCCTAAGTGGCCGTCTTTGGATGAGTAACGGAGAGGGTGTGGTTAATGTGTATCCAGTGGAATATTACTCAGCCATAAACACGAGGACATCGACCACCAAGGGCATTATGCTGCGTGAAATAAGTTCGAAAAAGACAAAATCTGTATGATGTCACTTAGACACTTAAGTGTGGCATCTACAAAACACAGACTCATAGAAATCAGACTTGTTACCAGAAGCGGAAGGTGGGAAGAGGGGCCGGGGGAGGAAGATGTCAAAAAGCACGGCCTTCCAGTCAGCTGTAAGGCGGCTGAGTCCTAGGGGTGTCTCCACGACGGGATGGGGCTGGGGGTCCGTGCAGCAGCTGCCGGAGTAAATCCTAAGAGTTCTGGTGCCAAGAGGCCCTTTTTCCTTTGCTTCTTTGTTTACATCAAGCCTCTGAGAAGATGAACCTCAGCTGAGCTGCCAGGGGTGGATACACCACCCAAGGCACAGGTGCACCAAGCGGCACACACCTGTGCAGACAGGTGTGTCGACTCCCTCTAGACCGGAAAAGCGGGCGTGGTTTGGACACAGATTTGCTCAGTGAGGACGAGACGGAGAAGACTGAGGAGCAGCCTCTGCACAGCCAGGCCTCAGGCTGGCCGCCCGCACTGCCAATCCCCAGAGAAACCCTGAGCGCTCACCTCGGGGTGCCCACCTTGCCGGAAACCGCCTCAAAGAAACCGACAGCCGGGCTTGGCCGTATTTCACCTGAGACGGGCACTTGTCCGGCTCCGTGTGCCCCTGAGGGCAGGACCGCCGGGCTGCCGCACCCCGCCCCCGTGTGACGCCCCCTCCGACAGAGAGGGTGCATCTAGGCCTGGCTCCGAGACCCACCTGACCCCTCTTCATGGCCCTCCAGCCTGACCTGGCTGGACGTGCGTTCCTGCTAAATACAAGCCGTGATTGCCTGCACTAAAACCTCCCTCAGGGTGCAGGAAAGCAACCTGAACTCATTAACCTCGGAGGGAGCGGGGCTGGATAGAAATGCCCCTTGCCCCCCTGTGCTCATAAAAGTGGCCACAAAGAGCAGGCGCCGCAGCTGCAGGCCCCGGGGCCCCGCCCCTGGGCCTCTGGCGCGGGCAGGGACTGGCATGGCCGCTGGGCCCTGGGCTGAGGACCGGCACCGAGGGACCGGTGTGCGGCCTGGGCCTTCCCCTGCAGGCGGGGAGCGCAGGGGCCTGGGAGGTGCGGCTCGGCCGCTGACGGGCCCACACGTTCTTGCTGGTGTGGCCACGGGCTGGGTTTTCCCACATGTCAACCCCACACAAATGCTCCGTCTACCCGCGGCGAGGCCCGGCCCCGGTTTCGGGTGCGGACACTGAGGCTGCGGGAGGTGAGGCTCGGTGCCCCCCGCGTCACACAGCCGGGCCCGCGGGGCGTCAGAGCAGGGCGCTGCGGTCCTGGGCTGGGAGGAGCAGGACAGGCGCGTGTTGGGGGACAGGTCTGGGGGCCGGCAGCCCCCTGCGGCTCAGCGTGGCCCACACCTGTCCGCCGGCGGCCCTGTGTCTCGGCTTCCTTCACTTGGCCGATTACCCGTCCCGAGGGCCGGCTGTGTGGCCTGGGCCTCTGCCTCGGTGTGGGGCGCCGGCTCAGCAGGCCCTGCCCGGCTTGGAGCTCTGCTGTGTCTCTGAACCAGCACTCTGCGCGCTTCTCACTGAGGCTGCAAACCGCCCACTGGCCCCGCGGCCACGAGCCGCAGCGAGTCTGCACCAGGCTGGGCAGTGAGCCACAGGCGATGGGCACGGGGCACCTGGCCTCGGCCCAAGTCCACTCCAGAGGCCCTGCCGGAGGGCAGTGGCCACTCTGGACGACGTGGACGGGGCAGCGGCTCTAGGAACACCTCGAGCTGCAGGGTGAGAATGAGCCCAAAGGTCCAAAAAGAGTATTCCTGGGAGAGGGGAGGCAGGTGCAAAGGCCCTGGGGTGAGCACAGCAGCTGCCGCAGCCACCTGTGACCGGCATGGCAAAGGCCACAGCCCGGGAGGCCTGAACAGCAGACGTGTGTTGCTCCGTTTGGAGCCTGGCGAAGGCCTCACTCCTGGTTTGCTTCACGCTCCGACCTCACCTTACTCCAAGAGAGAAGCCCGGGGCCTCCTCTGAGGCTCCTCGGGGCCCTGAGCCCATCCGGGCTCACCCAAGGACCTCATCTAGGCCCATCACCTCCCAGAGGCCCAACTGTCTCACTGGAGAGAGGGGCCTCACATCTGAAATTGGGGGCACACAAATTTCAATCCTTGGTACTGGGTGCGATAAAAAAATCGAGAGCGGGCCGTCGCATGCAGCGTGCAGGACTCTGGGCAAGGGGAAGGAGGAAGCGCGGTGCCTGGGTGTTGTGGAGCCCTGACAGGAGCGCGCCTTGATGAGACACATCTTTGCACCGAAAGTCCGCTGAAGACAAAAACATGTAGTCTGAAATCGAACATGAAGTGGACCCCCGAGAGCCCCTCCGGCAAGCCCCTTGCCCCCAACCCAGCGTCTATCCCTCCCTGCTCTGGGAGGGGTGTGAGTGTGTGCGTGTGAGCGTGCACGCAGGTGTGTGTGCTCGGGCTGCGTGTGCACCGCATGTACCCACGGCCGGTATTGGTGTAAAAGCTCTTTCTGTGAGTCACGGAAAATGTCTATAAGCCGCAGTTTTCACATTGCAAACTTTTATCAAGTTGGTTTACAAGGGTTGTTTCAGAAAGTTATGCCGATTTATGCTCCACGGCGGGGGTCCCACTAATCTTCGCCTACGCTTGGGAATTTTGAGAATTCCTAGCTTTTGCTGACCTAATGATGTCACGCGTCATCTCCTTGGGTCTGGGTTTGCTTGGCCTCGCGGAAGGCAGGTGTAGACGTCGCTCCTGTCTCTCCTTATCGTTGGCTTCTTCTTCTGTGACATGCTGGCTTGCGCCTTCTGCCTATTTCTGGGTTGTCTGGTTTTCTCTTCCTCATGATTTTGGTGACTTCTTTGCATATTCTGTGTATTCATCCCCTGCCAGCTGTGTGTGTCCCAGGATGTCTTCTGGTTGCCACTTTCTTTTTCCTTCTCTTTGTGGCGTCTCTTGAGTCACAGCCGTCCCTAATTTTATTGTGGTCAGATTTATCTGCTTTCCTTTCAGTGTTAACACTTGCTGCATTTTGTTGAAGCGATTCTTGGCTATCTTGAGGCCAGTCAGCTATTCCGCATTTACTTCTGAAAGCTTTCACATTTCCCATGTGCGGTGTAAGTGTTTTGTCCGCTGGAGACTGATGGAGAGGTACGGCTTGAGGAAGGGATCGATTCCTTTTCTTTTCCACCTGGATGGCTGATTGTCCTAGCCCACTGGTCAGAGAACTGCTGTGGCCCTCTGCTCAGCAGCCGTCACGCCAGCTGACACGTTTCCTGAGTCAGTAGCCCGGCCTCGGCTCTGTTCTCAGGTCAATTTGTTTCTTCTCTTCCAAGAACACACAATTTGCAATTTACTTTTCTTTTTTTTTTTTTTAAAGATTTATTTATTTATGCATACTGGGGTACTTGCATACTTGTATACTGGGGTATACAAGCTGGGGTACAGGCCCGAGGTGTGGGGCGGCGAGAGGGTTCACCAGAGACAGAGCGGGGAGCAGAACAGGCAGATCAGAAACACACTGCTGAGGGGAGCAGTGGGGAGACAGGAGAGGTCTGCTGCGCCATGTGGGAGTCTCCCCAGCTGGGCGTTGAACTTGCGTCGCCGCTGCCGACAGCTCCACAGCGCAGGGCTGAACCACTTCGCCACCAGGGAGGCTCTGCAATTTACTTTTCAATAAATCTTGATTTCTGCTCCGACACACTCCCATACCTTACCTTTCTTCAAATTCTGACACAGAAGTTCTCTCATATAAATTGTAAACCATCTTGTCAAAATCCCAAAAAATAAAATAAAATACCCTGCTGGGATTTTGACTGGAATCCATTGTTTATGGATCAGTTTGTAAGGAACAGGTGTTTCGTGTTTCCTACCCATGAATATATCACTTCATTTACTTTTATCTCCTTTAATGTCTTTCGACATATTTTTATAACTTTCTCTTCTATGTCTTGCTTATTTTTATGAGACTTAGTCCTAGGTGCCTTATACTTTTCACTACAACTGTAAATGGTGTCCTTTTCCTCCCAGTATTTGTCGTTGTTACAGAAGATAGCTGATTTTTTTACCCGTGGAGATAATAAAAGACATGGAGCTTCCTATTACTAAATACTCTCGCATCGTCGGGGTACACCCCACGTGGACGACATGGAGCTTTCTATTAGTAAATACTCTTGCATTGTCGGGGTACACGCCACGTGGATGTGTGCATTATCTTTTTATATATTGCTTGATTCTGCTGGCTAATACCTTAAGCCTTCTGCAGCCACATCCGTAAATGAGGGTGTCCTACGACTTTCATTCCTCAAAAGACTTCAGAGTCTCTCTTTTTTGAGGGTCCTTCTCAAAGCCTGGAGGGGGCAGGGACCCTGGCCATGTACTCACGCAGACCCCCATTTTTGTGGACTTCGGAAGCATGAGCAGCCCTAACATAGGTCTGTTAAGGGACAGTGTCTTCGAGCCCTGGGCTAGCTCCTCTCTGGCTTCCGATGTCATTCTGTTTCTTGTTCTGAAGGCCTTTGGCGTTTGGGGGTGCCGGCTTATAGAGACGCTGAGTTGGGGATTCTTTGCCTTATTGGGAAACGTTTGTGTTTTCAGTCACTTCCATGAGCGGTTCTGCCACTGGCCCTGAGCTCAGGGGGCTGGCGTCCAGGAGCGCCCCGCCTTTCGTGTGGCGCCTGCCCACTGCCTGGACGGACACCCGGGCAACGAGCCTGCTGGCCCCAGCCTCAGCCGTGGGGGCGGCGCAGGAGAGACGAGCACACATGCGGGGGGCCAGCAGCCGTCTGCGGGGGTTCGGGAGAGAAACTTGATGGAGCTTTTCCAGAAGGCAGAGCAACCGGAAAAACGCAGGACATTTTAACAACGAGCTGACAGAACTTTCTCAGTTATCCGTACCCAAAGCTCAGTGGCCCTTCTCTCGCCATAGGAGGCCGCGCAAGACTCTGCCTCCCGAGGCAAGGCCCAGACCACACAACCCAGCTGCAGGGGGACATGGGGTGGGGGGCCGAGCGCAGAGCATTATGTGCGCCCCGCTCTTTCTCTGGGCGTGGATCCTGTGGTGCTTGCTGCTCCCCAAGCTTTGTGACTTGGGCTTTTTCCTCATTCTAAGCAAATATTTACTTTTTTATGCCAATTTTGAGTGTTTGTATAAATTCGTGCTTTTTCTTAAAAGGGTTCCCCAAAGTGAATCAACTTCAGGTTCCACAAACCCTGGAAGGACCCTCGATTTAAAAAAAAAACAAAAACCAAACCAAACAAAACAAAACAAAAAACCTGGACTCGGAGCGTCGGGGGCAGCGCCTTCTCGAGCTGCGGGCGAGTCTGTGACGTGGGAATGACGTGTCTCATCGCAAACACGCTTGGTTTTGTTTCGGACGACAGAGATTTTCACCTGGTGGGGGCAGACTACAGGTATTTCCTGCATGATCTGCTTCTGTTTAGAAGAATCCCCAGGGCGTCTGTGTTCCTCACTCCTAATATTATTCGTTTCTCTTCTCCCTCTCCCACTGCCCCTGTTCTTCCTGCTGGACCGGCCCCAGCAGAGGGCTATCTGATGTATTAGGGGTTTCAGAGAACCCGCTAGGACTTGTGGATTCTCATCTGATGGGCTTGTTTTTTATTTTATTGTCTACTTTTCCCCTTATCATCTCTTTCCTTTTGCCGTGCTTGGGCTTATTCTTTTTCCCTTGCTCTAACTTTTAAGTTGGACAGGTACCTTTAATTTCCGGACCTTCTTTCAAATAGAAGCTTATAAGCCTATAAACTTACTTCCAAGTCTTGCTTTCTCTGCATTCAAGTTTGATATGCACTATTTTCACTTTTTGCTTAGTGCTAAGTTCTGCGGTTTTTTTAATCTTTATTTCTTCACTAATGGCTCAGTGTTTTAGAAGTGGTTTGATTTCTCACTACATAGAATTTTTAAGTGATTTTATTTCTGAGTTTTCATTTAGTTGCATGATGGTTAGACATATGAACTAGATGACAGCAATTATTTGAGTTTTTTTTGAGACTTATTCTACGGTCTAGTATAGGACCAGTCATATTTATGCTTGGACAGAGTGTGTATTCTCTACTTGTTAGGGATAGTTTTATATTTTTTCATGTATTTTATAGGTAATGCAATATATAATGTCCACATATGAGGTATATAGTATTATGTATATAATGTATATGTGTGCCGTACATATATACTGTATATATTTTTCATATATTACACTGGTCAACAAATTTTTACAAAAGTCATATAACTGAAATAAAACTAGTCATCCATCAATTTGTATGTGCTCAACATGAATATGACAGTCAAATTCTAATTTTGGCTCTCGTTTTTTTGTAATCTTCAATAAATTGATGTTTACATCACGAAATGCATGCCAATCACTGGTCAACAAATTTTTACAAATGTCATGTTACTGAAATAAAATTAGTCATTTCCTATCAATTTATATGTGCTCAACATGAATATGACAGTCAAATTCTAATTTTGGCTCTAGTTTTTTTTTGTAATCTGCAATAAACGGATGTTTACGTCACGAAGTGCATGCCGATAGTAATAGGCCTACAGTTAATACCTATAAAAGATCAAGTCATGGACTACTTCTTAGAGTTCTTCGCTTGTCTCTTGTACAGCTGTTCAGGAGCATCTCTGGGGAGTGTCCAGCAGTAGTCAGCCAGCATCGTAGTGGATCATTTTCCCTGGTATCTTTGTTCCATGGATGCGGTATCTTGATGAAAACATTCGCCATGTTCATCACTAACCATACCACTGTTTTCAGGGAAGAAATCCAGATGGGAATGAAGGAAGTGGATCTTTAGAGACATATTGCAGCCAAGTTTCTGATACTGCATCTGCATGTCTTCTACTAGTTCCTTGTAGTTTTCTGCCCTAACATTCCCCAGAAAGTTTGTAGACACTAGGCAAAAAGCATTCCATGCTTGTTTCGCATCACCCTGCAGCAAGTTGTTGAACCGGTCATCTCAATGCAGACGAAATGTTTGGGTAGACTATTCTCAACTTCTTTTGCTTCGTTATTCTGCCAGAAAGAGGAGGAACCAAGCAGAAATAACAGTCTTTTATGTGGTTGCTTGGCTCTCTCCACAGCGTGGGGACTGCAAATGGCACTGATGGTCTTTTGCCGTTTAACCACTGTGAAAGCTGTGTTGTACATGTAGCACAGCATACATGCGGGCCCAAGGCTTGTCTTGGTCACCAACCTTGCATCCGAAGTAAAGATGATAAGCCTTCTTCACTTGAGAAGTGCTACTTTTCTTTTGGTTGGCAAATGTCACTTCCCCACAAATAGAGCAGAAATTATCCACGCTATGAATGCACTTTCGAGGCATTACTGTTCTGTATTGTGCCTAAATGGATAAAATAGTAACAGTTCTATGGAACAGTAGCTTAAACTGTCTAGCACAAAGTCTGAAATATTTTCATTGCTCAACCTTTCCGACAGGGCTTTATATAGTGCACTGCTGACATCAGCTTACTTCAGCAGCTGCCCGGCAATAGTATTGCATTGCATCAGAAAATGATGCAGTCAACTCTGGATGAAGTGTGCATGATGGTATTATGCAATGCGATGCAATATTACATCATTCTAGGCTGATTTAGGATGTTGTTACAGTCCTACTGGATAAATTGACACGGTGAAATATATAAAACAAATTATGTGATATATCTTCTAAACGAGAGCTAATAAAAAATTTTCAGGGTTATATTCATGTTCAACACACCAAGATACTACAGATTAGGGACTTTTTAAGTCAGTAGCGATCTCACTACTGATCAGTGTTATATATGTAATATATGTTGATCAGTGTTATATATGTAATATATGTAATACGTGTGTGTGATATATACACAGCACACATAAATATAAAGTGAATTTAATTTGCTCACTGTGCTTTTAAATCTTCCATATGTTATGATTCTTTCATCACCTTGACCTATAAACAATTGAAAGTTCCATCCCTGGCCAGGGAGCTGACCCACAGGGCGCAGCAGACCTCTCCTGTCTCCCTGCTGCTCCCCTCAACAGTGTATTTCAGTAGATCTGCCTGTTCTGCTCCCCACTCTGTTTCTGGTGAATCCTCTCACCCCCTGCACCTCTGGCCTACACCTCAGTTCTTCTATGCATAAATAAATCTTTTAAAAAATTAAAAATCCAACTTGACAGTGTCTATTAATTGGCAAGTAAATCAGATATTTATCATCCTTTTATTTTGTATTAGTTGTGCTTTGTATGCCTTTTTTTCTTTCTTGTTTTCAGTCTTTAATGGAGTAGTTGGGTTGTAGTTATTTTGATTACTTTTTTCCCTTCTGGTTGAGAAGTTATACAGTACCTCTATCATTTTTGGCTTCCTTTGAAATAATATCTCAGTATCTTAACCCTTCTCCTGATAATGCAAAGAATTAGAACACTAACTAATCATTCCTCTCCCAAATCAGATTCTGCTGTTTTCCAGGATTTTAGCAATGTCCTTGGTTGACCCCACAAAATTAGAGATTATCATTTTATTCATTTTTTATTTACATTTTCGATTTTCTATTCTTCATGTCTTCTTAAAAATCAGGCCTTTCGGTAAATTTTCATTCTTCATAAAGTCCTTTGTGTAGAAGGTCATGTAATGTAGAGGCAAATATTCTCAAGTATTGTTCTTCCAGAAATGTCCTTGTTTTATTCTTGTTCTTGAAAGGGGATTTGGTGGGCACACCTATCTAGGTTGATAACTGTACACTTCTTTTTGTCTTTGGCTTTCTGCAGGTTCAAGGATTGAATTATTTTCATGAATCCTGCTTGGTACTTACTGTCTGTCTTGTACCATTGATCTGGTGTCTTTTATCACTTCTAGAAAATCATCAGACATTTCTTCTATTGCTTCCTCTCTACCCTCTCTTCTCTTGCCTTCTGGGAGACACAACTTAGACTTTCTCATTACAGTTCCTGTGTTCCTTAAACCCTTTTCCTTAGTTCCAACCTCCTCTCATCCCTAAACCTCTAGTAATTTTTTTACATCTATTTTCCAGTTCACTCATTCCCTTTTCAACTGTGTCTAATTTGTTCCCTGATCCAGTCACTAGATTTTTATGCCAACAATCATACTTTTATTTCTTGACATTTCTATTTGATTCTTCTTCAATGTGCTTAGTCATTTTATGCTGGTTGTTATTCACTTTTTAAAATTCCATATGCTATTTCATTTAACAATTCATACATAACTTGTCTTTATTCTGTGATAAATAAGTCCAATATCTGATGCTTCTGCGATGTCTATCATGATCTCTGCTAATTCTTAATGTATACTGGGTTGTTTACATGCATATTTGGTTATCTTTTTTATTCAATTATTTGTGTTAAGGTAAGGGTTTATGACACTGTCTGTTTTAGGGGAGCAGGCTCCACCTCTTATGACATGTGTTATCACACCAGCCCCCCACATATTTGGTGATCTCCCATTGGGAACTCTCACCTTAATCTGTGGGAAAGCCTGCAGTCTAAAATGATCATGCTTTCCTCAAGAAATCATTCAAAGACATTCTTACTTCTCCCAGAGTCTGGGAGCAGCAAGCTGGCACCACCTGGATCCCTGCTTCCCCTGCCTTTGGCACAGGCAATGCCAACCTTGACGTTTGCCTCAGCCTGGCCTCCACGCCCTCCTTCTGCACCCTTGGGGGCTGGGGAACTCAGCAGCTTTCCACTTTCTTAAAAATTATAATTTACCTTCTATCTCATCCTGTGCAGAGCAGATTCCTCAGAATATTCAAACATGCACATCACAGAGCAAGAGGCGGATTCACAAGCTCCTTAGACCACGCTAGTTGCTTTCTAGAGCATGGGTTACAGGCAGCGTGGAGTGAGGAGACAGTGAGGAGTCTGCTGGTCTTTCAGGTGTGAGATGGTGGTGCTTGACCCAGAGTGTTAGCAGCTAAGAGTAAACAGGAGGGTTGAATCCAAGCAAGTAGAGCATCTGCTTATTAACTTGTGCCCCTGTTCATTTATGGGCACAAAAACGTGTGATTGACCAACAACATTTCATTAGCTTGTGATTTCTCTTCCGCTGCTCATATGTTAGAGTTGCTAAAAATGAAACGTTTAAAAATATCTGGTGTGGCCATAGACATAAGGTGTGAGGTCACAGAAACTCTTGTGCACCATAGGTAGAGAGTAAATAGAAGCAGAATTTTTAGAAGAAGATTTGGTCAAATCTATCAACGTGCTAAATGTACATGTAATTCCTTTGTTCCCTCTGAGGACACAGACAAAATTTACAGTAAGATACATGACGGGGATGTCCTATGTCCTATTTTACGTAATGGGAGCAAAAATAAACAATTGGTCCCAATCAAAAAGACCATCTGCAGAGGGGTGGTTAACTCAATCAAGATTCACCTCTGTAAAGGAATACTAGTTTGTCTTTTCCACAAAGAGATAAGTCTAAGATGAAAAGATAATTTAAGTGTAAAAGGTAAAATGTGGAACGATGTGTATAGAAAGATTGCATTCATAAAAAAATTTTAATAACCAAATAAAAAACATATACATTTATATGCAAAGATCAGCCTGAAACCATTTTCTGAGAGGATGCACAAGAAACTGTTAAAATGATTCACTTTTCAAGGAGAACAACCGGGCTTCGGGGTAGGAAGCAACTTTCACTTCTCATTTTACACCTTTTTTATACATTTTGAAAATTGCACTTCCAGCCATGTCTTGCTCCTGCTTTAAGGGTGCGCCTGTTTTTATTGGACGCTTCTTGATGAGGGCACCCGCTTCCCTTGCCTATTCCCGCTCCTGCTTCTGCCATTTCATTATTTCCTCTGGTTCCTCCTAGCCCCCCCGCCCATCCAAGACTGTGAATATCCCTCAGTCCCTCCAGCCTTAGAAAGCCAATCTTCCTCAGAGGCTTCTAAAATTTATTATTAAGTTTAAAACAGAGATTGCAAATAATAGGCATAGGGTGATTCCATTTTATAAAAAAATTAAGCGAATAAATGCACGTATGTGTGTGTCAGAAGATAAAAGTCTACAAAGATTTATTCATCTGTTTAACAAAAATGTGCCGTGTGCCTGCAGTGGGCCAGGAGCTGTAGCAGAGACGGAAGTTCGAAGGGGAGCAGGGTCCCCTAACTCCATGTCTTGGCTCCTGGAACCAGGTTGGGGGGTTCTGTTCATGGGATTGGCTCTGGGTGAGGCAGCTGGGGTGTATTTTTATATTGGCGTCACGCGCCTCCCTATCTTCTCATTCATGATGGTGCCCAGCCTGTGGCATAAAAGGACTTATATAAAAATAATAATTAAGCCATAAACCACCATGTCTGACCCTTCTGCTTTACTTTGTCTTCTCTAACCTCCTGCACTCACCATGTAATAGCTGAGACTGGCTGGTGCGCCAAGGCTGCTGGCTGGGGATTTGGACATGAGTGGGGGGGGCTCCTGTGTTCATCTGCACCGCCAGCTCTAAGCCACCTATACCTGGGGCGCCGGCTCCGCGGGGTGGGGGGCGCCTCCCCTTGGGCCGCTGCCCTTGAGGTCCTGCCTCTGGCTGCCTTCCAGCTCTGACCTCCCCAGGGAGAGCAGTGGGGGCCCCTCACAAGTGCGCTCCCCGACACCCCCCAGCCCCTCAAATCACACGACTTCCCCCCACCCCATCTCAGGGTGGGACACTGCACCCCCTGCACCCCGCCCTCTGCAGCGCCAGGGGGGCTCTCTCATGTCCCGCTGCTGCCCTGCGGCCCCCACCAGCCCCAGGCCCAGGATTGAGGTCTCCCCGCAGGGCGGCTCAAACGCCGCCCCCCAGACCCGGATCAGCCCGTTAGCCGGAGCCAGCAGACCCTTAGAGCCTCGTCCCCGCCGCCTGTCACCAGGGCCTCGGCCACATCTGACTGTGACTGGCCTATAATTGAGTCAATGTTTTTCTCCAAATCAACTAACTCATTTTCACTTCTTTTTAAAAATAACCCACCCCTGTATGCTTCAGCCCCACGCTAACATGTGTGGGCTATTGATCTGAGTCAAAACAGACTTGCAACTAATCAAATCTCAACTGCCCACCGGGGGCCCTGGCACCGAGGCCCTGCACCCGGCCGATTCGGGGCGCCCTGCCAGCCCACGCAACACCCGCCCGCCCTCGCGCCCGCCTCCGCACGGCGCCCTCCTCCGAAGAACACTCAGCCCCCCGAGGGGCCAGCGGGGCCTCCTTCGGGCCGGGCTCGGGCACCAATTACTTCTCCTCCCAGGCTGCCCTTTCACACCTCCCTGCCACCTTCCCGGGTGCCAGTGCCAGGACGCTCCATCCACCTGCCTCACCGCCTTGGGGGCAGTGCCCGGGGGGCGGGGTGCGGCGCGGCCCCTCGCAGCCCCCTGTGCGCCCCTCTTCTGCAGGGACAGTGCGCCCGGGAAGCTCAGCCCGGGGCCTGGCGGGGCGCCGCTGCCACCCGGGGCGGGGCGCACAGCGGGGTTGCGCGTGCGGGTGGAGCCGATCGGCTGGCGGCCGCGTCCGTCTGTCCGGGCTCGTTAGGGGCCCGGAGCCGAGACTGGGCGTGAGCGGGGCCGCGCTCGCGCTGTGGGGACTGCTGATCACCCGGCGGCCACGGCCCCCAAGTGTGCCCGCCGCGGGATCCAATTAGCGCGGCGCTGTCCCCGCGGTGAGCGCGCAGGCCGTGGGGTCGCCGGCCAGGGTCGCCGGGGAAGGCAAGAATTATAAGCCTGTTTATTTAACATTTAGGAAGCGCCACGGTTCCCTCTACCTCGTCTGCAACACTTAAGCCAATATTTGCGTCTTTGGGATTCTATTTGTATGGTAATTTAAAAACAGGGTTCGGACTTACAGCCGGCCTTTCTCCTGAAACTCCGAAAGCACATTAGTTTTCTAGACGGCAAAATAATGCCATAATTAAATATTACCATTTCTCTTAAAATCTGGTAACTCCTAACGAAATGGGTTTTTCGAAACATGATGTAGTTTCCCCACAAAATTGCACTCTAGGGAAATTCCTTATTTTGAATGTATGAGAGAGACCACGAATTTAATCTCAACACAATGTAAGAAAAATTGATTTGTTAAATTACAATAATTTTCCTGCATTTAAAATCTCGGCGCTTCCT
This sequence comes from Scalopus aquaticus, assembly GCA_004024925.1. NCBI lineage: Eukaryota > Metazoa > Chordata > Mammalia > Eulipotyphla > Talpidae > Scalopus > Scalopus aquaticus. Next base: position 17,416 of record PVIJ01005365.1, read on the forward strand.
GGCGTGGCTGACCCAAGGGGGGCCCGTATCCGTCTTGGCGGAAAGCACCCGGGGGGCCAAGACGTTTTGTTTCATTGTTTGTGAAGCGTCTTGGGCGCCCTTTCTTGTGGCTCCAATGGGCGTTTTTGTCCATGTTGCAAACTTCTCGACAGGAGACAAAGCGGGGTGGAGCCCCATCAGCCTCGCCTTGCGCCCCCCAATCCATTCTCTGTGGGAGTGGAAACCCAGGCCTCCCACGTGGACGAACGCTGGGGCTCCAGAGTTGGCCTCGCGGGGGCTCCCCGGCGCCCAGGTCGGCGTGGACAGAGGCAGCCCGGCCAGAGGAGGCGGTGCTGGGTCCACGGGCGCCCAACGGCCCCAACCAAAGCTCAAGGGCGCCCCCTTGTGGACACTCCCGCGAACAGCCGGGTGAGTGGCGTCCTTCCCCCGAGGCTGGGCCGGCTCCCCTAAGCCCCTCGAGCCCCTGGGCCTTTCACGGACACGCACCCACGACCACCCAGCCTCCCTCCTTCTCTTCTCGAAACCTAACTCTCTCTGTGCGCCGAGAAGGCTCTTGGCCCCTCCGGGAAGGCCTGGCGAAGCGCGGCTCCCAGGCCGTGGGAGGAGCAGGGAGCTCCTTCGAGGCTCATCACCCAGTCACACCCGGCTTCTTCCCTGGGTGTGTCAGACCCTTGCTGCCTTCTCGCCAAATTCCTGCTCCACAGAACAAGGAAGACTTCAGCCTCCTGCCAAGAGCACAGCGAGGGCCTCGAGCGGGAACCTTCGAGAAACATCCTGTTTAGCGAACGCTGACTCGAAACTGGCAGGCCCAGAAGGTTCTGGGAGGCCCAGGCTCACGCGGAACCAGCTGGACAGCTCCCCACTACCTGCCCAGGCTCCCGGCTCGGGCTCCCCGGGGCCCAGGGCCCTGTGGGAGCGCCTGGACAGCAGCGACAAACTCGGCGTAAATCACGGCGACCCGAGGGCCGAAGCGCAGCAGCGAGGCTGTCTCCAAGACACCAGAACATCTGGGTGAAGAGCAACGCTTCCATCCATCACCCTGACACCAGGCGCTTTGGAAACAGCTGGGCTTTGGCTGGAATTTTCCAGTTTTCATCTGGGTGGGAGCCCCGGCCAGAGCGAGGAGTAATTAGCTTTGTCACAGGGGCCAGGTCTGATGTCAGCTGGGACATTCCTGAAACAGAGAGAGCAACTGGCTGCCGCGCCAGGCCGGTCTCGGGGGCCCCATTCCTTCCCCATTCCGCCAGCCCCGCGCTTCCTTTTCCCTTCGCAGGAGATGCTCCGTGGGGCCTCGTGGAGACGCCCGCACTAAGGGCTTGCGGCCTTAGGGAGGGCACGCGGGCCCCCAGGTCCAGCTGCAGGAGCAAGGCCCCCCGGACCCCTGGCCCGGCGGCTCAGCCCCAGGGACACGGTGGCAGAGGACACGGCCCGTCCAGCACCTGTCAACACACTGGCCTTCAAGCTGACGTCCACAGGCTTCTCAGTAGCCCAGAATCTGCGTGTCCAGGCCCTGGGCCCCCAGAGCCCCTCAGGGTAGCCGCACCCCGTGAAGGAGCCACGTTTCTAAGTCCCAGAACCAGGGCGGAGGATCCCCGAGCCTCCCAAGAAGCCAAGGTCGCCCCACCCAGGGCCCCGCATCAAAAACCCGGCCCGACTCAGTTACGGCCAGATGAGGGGCTTCTAGGACTCTGCAGGCTGGCCGCCCCACCAGAGGGACAGGCCCCCTGGAGCGCCACGTGGGGGCCCTGGGGGCTCTGGGATTAGCTTCAGAGCATGCGGACCCTGACTCCCGGGGGTTGGGGGGCTGTGCCTCTGTGCGCCCCTGGGCCCGCCTTCTGCCGCAGCCGCTCCTGACCGCTGCCACTGACCGCTGCCCCCTCCACACCATTCCTGAAGCCCCCCAGCAAGGTGGCCCCTGGGGCCAGGCCGCACCACGCCCGCTCAGCTCCATTCTCAAGAGCCGCCTCTAATCAAGAGAAGTCATTTTGGGGTGGGGGTCCGTGGCAAAAATCTTAATTGTACGTAAAGCCAAGCCCAAGCATTCTGGGCAAATTACCTCAAGCTGAGGCTTTTGAAATAAACCAGATGGTTTCAGACTTTTCTTAAGCCAGCGAACACTCTTGTCAAAGCAGACCTGAATGTGAAACCCAGTCTGTGAAGCAAAGCACAGGGTGGGGCTGCCTGGCTCAAGCTGAGGGTGGCAGTTGAGACCCCCGAAGGTCTCTTCATCCTCCCCCCAAAACGCCGTCGGCCCAGAAACCAGCCACAGGACCTCTGGCTCAGCAGCTGACGGGGTCCCCGAGTCGGCAGGCTCCTGGGGAGCAGCCACACGCTGCTGGGGCCCCAGCCCAGGAGGGGGCCCTGAGCCCAGCAGGGGCTCCCCACACGGCGGGGCTGGGTGTGCAGACGCCCCCAGAGCTCAGTCGCAAAGAGGCACGTGTTGCACCTCGGCTGTTTTTGTTTGTGTGTTGGAAACAGCACTGGGGCCCAGAGGATGCTGCGAAATTAATCTCCCCAGTTACTCGCGAACCTCTTTAGTGCGGCTCCCGGGGAGCACAGCGCCGCATGGGCGCAAGCGCTGGTCCTGTGGCTGGAGGGAGGGGCTGGGCGGGCTCGGCTCGGGGTGCGGGTCCGCACCGGGGTGCTTGGCGCGGGTCGCCAGGGTCAGCGGAAGCTTCAGAGCAAAGCGCCTGCCGTCAGCTGCCCGGCCTAGATCCGACCCTCCCACAGCTCACGGGATCTGAGGCGCCTTCACCTACTTCTCCCCTCTGCCTGCGAGGGTCAGCCCGGCCCCCCACCTGCCGGGGGCCCCCCAGCGAGCCCCCTTGACCGCCAGCCAGACTCGCCGTGATGTCTGCACTCCGAGCCTTCCCTTTCTCACCTTCCATTTTAAGCCTGATGGCCACACAGGAAGGAAACCCACAGCTGACTTTCGGGCAGGGGAGCCCCAGGGCGGGGGACCCCACAGGGCCTCGAGAGCACCGCGCCTGCGGGGCACAGCCTCTCACGCTGCTTTCATCCCACTGCAAGCGCCCGTGACAGCCGGAAGCCTCTCTGGGCAAAGGGCCGTCCCGGCGCCGGCCGCGTCTTCAGTGTTGGTTAAACACCTGCAGGCCGCGCTGGGTCACCCAGCAGGGAGCCGGAGAGAGGGGCTTGTCCTCAGAGAGCTGGCAGAGCAGTGGGGGAGCCAGAGGAAGGGAGGGCATTAAGGAAGGGCACCCCAGGAGTGCTGTGCACACCCAGCTCCCAGAGCTTGGCTTCTAAGTACCACTCTCCAACAAAAGGAAACAGGTCGCCCTGGGGAAAACGGCAGGTCCCAGGGCCAGACAGGAAAGCTCACGGCGAGCCCGGGCCATCTTCCGGTGCCAGAAAAGGAGAACACGCTCAGGGCTGCCAGAGGCCCGAGCAGGTCTCGGCGCCAGCCCGGGCAGCTGGGCCACAGGACAAAGGCAGCACAGGCTCCCAACCTCCAGTCGGAGCAACGGCCGCGAGCTCACGCTCGCACGAGCAGCGCTGCAGAGAGAGCTGCGTGGGGAGACAGACAGAGCCTCCTCAAGCACAGCCCCAGCTCGCGAGTCCAGTGAACGGCGGAACCATGGTGAGTGTTGGCAAAACACCACGGTCACTAGTAACCATGACGGGGCGGCCCACGGGCGCCCAGAGGCGCTGGCATCAGTGTGGGGGGAGACACTGGCATCATCTCCGAGTGTGTCGGTGCCAGTGACAGAGGAAAGTGGTGACTTAGTGGGGAGAGCAGCAGACACCCCAAAGCACCTGGTTGTCGATTTGGATGATCGTCTCTGGGGACCCACGTGATGCCTGGCCCCTCTCAAGAGGAGAGGCACACCCCCTTCAGGGTTAGGGTGAGGGCGAAGGAACAGGGACCAGGGCTAGGCTGCAGGGGTGCTCTGGGGGGTCCTGGTATCCCCCTCATCGGAGGCCTTCCATTGCCATCATGTCTGGGAATGGGGCCCTTGCAGTGTAACTGGTGAACGGGCTCCGGGGGAGGGAGGGAGGGAGATTGGGGTTCAGAGACATTGACCCCGGGAGAAAAGGCAGCACGTGGCAACGGACACAGAGTGGACAGGGCGAGAAGCTCCCACCCCTGCCTCAAAGAAACCCCCTTCCCTTCGATTTCAGATGTCAGGGCTCCAGAGGCAGAAAATCCTTTGAAGTCACCCGTGTGGGGTACTCTGTTGCTGCACCCCAGGACCCCCGCCAGCCTCCTTGTGCATCCTTGAGGGGAAGCGATGACTAAAACCCCCTTTCTTTCCATGGTGCCCCCGTCTCATTTACTGTGCCCACCCACCCGGTACAGGCCCTTGTGAAACACCAGGCCCTTAAAGCCTGACCGACACTTCAAGGCCAAGTTCAGATCAACCCGTGGTCCAAACCGTCGAAGGCTCTTTGCGCACAGGTGCGCGGGATGCTGCTGCTTTTCCGCACCTGGGATGGACGCCTGCTGGGGAGGAGCCACTGCACACCCCAGAGCCCAGGGCCCGACCTTAGGGGGGGAACGCGCCGCTCCTCTGCTTCCTGCCGCCCGAAGGACCGTCCCTGCGGGCCCCGCCCCCCGCCTGCCCTGGACGCAGGCCCCGGCCGCGCCTCCCCGTCTCCTCCCCGTTCGATGCTCAGCTGTGTTCACGGTCTTGAAGGACACGTGGGGTGCGGGCCTGGGTGCGAAACTCCCCGAGCCTCCTCTTGCACCTGTAAGAGGCAGACCAGCACTCCCCTGGCGTGTCCTGAAGAGCGGACGGGAGGGGCGCGCTGGAGACAGAGGCCGACCGCAGTTGCCAGGGGCCAAGGGGAACGAGGAACGGGGGTCGACTGCGCACGGGCTCAGGGTTTCCTTTGGGGGTGACGGCCTGCTCCGCAACTAGCAGTGGGGGTGGCTACAGAGCCTGGAGACTGCCCTGATGTCGCCGCCCTTTAACTGTGAGCCTGAAACCGGCAGGTTTGACGCTGGGTGCGCCGTGCTGGGCCGGATCTTTCAGCTGAGTAAGAAGACTCAGTCCGGGGGAGACACCAAGTGCCCCCCAACCCCTGAACCTCAGCTTCCTCGTCTGAAAAGTGGGGGCATCCTTAGACCTTCCCTGGAGGTGCAGGGCACACCTGTGGGCGCAGCGGGCTGGGCACGCATAGCTGCCTCCCCCAGGGGCTGCGGCGGGGTGAAGGGGGCTCCCCAGCATAGCGCAGACCCGGAATGACCAGCCTCGTGCCCTCCCTTGGCAGAGGCTTAGCGGCGGTGCCTGCGGGTCTGCCCGCTGGCCTGCTGTTGGCATCTGACTCATCCGCTCAAGTTGATATTCTAAACCCGGGAGCCTGGTCTGAGCGATTGGGCACTCTGGATTTAATTCTGCAGGTAATTTGAACGACGCTCTCTAATTTCCAATGTCCCTGCTCATACGAGTGCAAAAGCAGCATAATTTTTAATTAGTGGGTAAGCAGTAAATAATGGCAGCACTAAGTGGACACCACTGTTAATTAAAAATCCATGGCTGATAAAAATCAATTTGGCCCGTATGCTGAACTCAGTCTATCGGGTCCCTGCGAAAAGTTGGGGCCGCCCAGGCCCACGGCACCATCTGCCATTTGCTGCTTCTTAGTTAAGACTTTTCTAGGGGAGAGAAAAGGGAGAGAAGAGAATCGAAAAGCGGCAGCAGAGACGGCCCCTGCATTCCCTCATAATTGACTAATTTACTGTTTGCAACCGAAGCCGAAGCTTCGGGAAAGGCCGCGAGACGGTGTCAGGCTGAGCCCATGTCGTCCCGAGAGGGGCCGGCGCATTTGGGGTGCGCAGGCTCTGGCTGCCGGGAGACCTGACCGTGTCGCCCACACGCCCCACTTCATTAAATCCTCATTTCTCGCCGAAAAACAAGACGACTAAGACGCACTCGGCGGAAACCACCTGAGGATTCGCAGCCTCCTCCCGCACCTCCCTGGAGCCCGCAGAGGCTTGTTTGCTTCTGAGCAGAAACCTCCCGGAGCACTGAGCGCGGGGACGGGGACGGGGAGCGGCGGGGGGGCGCGCGCGGCTCTGCCCGGGAACGTGATTCTCCGCCAGGCCAGCAGCGCCCACCGCGCTGCCCCGCCGCCCCGGCCAGCCCGCAGCCACGGCTTTGTTGACACTGCTGATGTTCGAATTAACCCGCGGAACCGAGCCCGGGCCGTAGCCTCCCCGCGGAGCTGAGGGCGACCTGAGACGGCGGGGGCCCTGGCGCGCGTCCTGGGAGGGCTCCCCGCCCGCCCACGCGTCCTACTCAGCTCCCATTTCCCACCCGCTCCCCTTTCCCCAGCACCCCTGGTGTGGTCCATGCGGCCAAGAACCCGAGGGCCCCGGGGCAGGTGCCCCCGTCTGAGGGCACAGCCCCGCCTGGGCGCCTCGATTGGGCTTTAGTTCCCAAGTGACTGACTGAGCCAGGATCGGCGCGAGGATGAAGCAGGGCTGTGGCGGGGCGCACACCCCCTCGCGTCGCTCTTTCATTCTCCATTCACCCGCTCACTCACGCGTCGTCCAGGCGTCAGCAAACCTCTGCTGCGGACCTCGTGACCCCAGATCTTGAGCTCGGCGGTCAGGCGCAAGGCCAGCAGCACGGGATCAGCCCGGGCACGGCCACACACTGCCCGGGCGCCCCGGCGCTGGCCCAGGTCCATGAGGGCGGAGCAGGCGGCGCGGACCGCGAGGGACGTGGGCGCGCAGCGGGCGGCCCCAGGGCTGGGGTGCCTCCCATGCAGGAGCCGGGGCCCCGCCCCGCCTGGCACCGCCAGAGCAAAGACGAGTCTGTGGAATGGCCAGGGCCTGGGGCAGTCTCCCCCGCAGGCCTGTGTTCCCAGTGGGCACACCTGGGAATGCAGGAGACAGGAGACGGAGCCCAGGCACCCCAACTTGGGGACCCCATCTCTGTCTCAGGCGCCGAGGTAGCCCGAGGGGCCTGGGGGTCCTGGGGAGGGACAGTGGTGGAGGCGGGGGCTGTGGCCCAGGGGCTGGGGGCCGGGTGGGGCAGCGGAGAGCTGGGGGTGCTGGGGTCTCTAACCCGGTCTGTCCCTCTGCAGCCCGCACCGCAGAGGCCACCAGGACCGCGGGGGGCGGCCGCCTGCGCTGGGAGCCACGCTGCCAGCAGCCCCTGCCCGACAGAGCGCCCAGGACCGCACTGCTGCCCCCGCGCCTGGACGGACCCTGGATCTCCACCGGGTGAGACCCCAACGCCCCGGCCCACGGGCCCCTGGACTGGGAGACTTCACCCTCTGAAGCTCAGGTCCCCGTCTCTGGAATGGACCCAGGGAGACGGGAGTGCCCCCCACCCCCGGCCACGCGGCGCATGCGCATGCGCACACAGGGCGCGTCCGGGGCGGGCGGCTCCGCGGCACGCGAGGAGCGAGGCCGTGCGGACACCTCTGCGGGCCTGCTGTGGGCTGGGTGCGGGGGGCTGGGGCTGGGCGCTGACACGTAAGCATGGAAACAGCTGGCCCAGCTAGACGGTGCTAAGCGCTGTAACCACGGAAACAAAACCCAGGATTGACAGCGGGGACCTGGCAGGCTCTTCCCTCCAAAGTCAGGGAAGGCTTCCCGGAGGTGATGCTAGTCCATTGGGAGCTGAAAGAAGAGGCCTCAGACATCCAGGGAGCCTGGCGAGCAGGCGGAGGGGCTGGCGCAAAGGCCCCCGGGCAGGAGGTGGCAGGTGGGAGAGGGCCCAGGTGCCTGCTTGGTCTGGTTCTCAGGTGGCAGGCTCTGGGGCTGCTCTGGGGCCAGCAGCCTTTGCGTTCTGCGTCCCCCTTCTGGGGCGGTGGGGGTTGGGGGAGAAGTGAGGCAGACCTCCTCCAGGCTGGTACTTCCCCCCCACCCCCGCATTCCCCTCAGGCTAATCCTATTCTGGGTCAAGGGCTGGACTCTCCATGTCCTGCGTGCACCTCCTGCGGTCAGGGACAGCCCAACTGCCAAACATCTGCTAGCACTCTGGGTGGAGGGAGGGGGGCGTGTTCTGCAAGCCACTTTGGATGCACTCCCAGACTCCCCAGCACCCCCACCCCCCCCCCCAGTCCAGCTGGGGCCCAAGCATTGCTGGCCCAGTCACTGAGGCAAAACTGGGGCCAGGGGAGGGTGGGGGGCGGGTTGCAGCCTTTACTTGCCCCCAAACAGTGCACTTAGGAAAAGTTCTAGAAATGTCTAGAACGTTCTTCCTAGAAAGTTTCCCTCTGTGCTCTCCAGACAGGCCTGGCTGCCCCCTAAAAGCAGCAGAGAGAAGGACTCAGTGTCCAGGACCCACAAGATGCCCGTGACCTGCTGCGTCTCTAGACCAGCGTCCCCTCCGGCACCCTGCGCCACTGTTATCTCCCGATTAACGTCTCCTTAGGATTTTCCTTTAAACAACTGGCTTTTGTTTACTTAAATATACGCCTTTATTTGTACAGCTTAGTGAGGCATAATTGGGCTGCAGCACACAGCGCACATTACAATGTGCTCTGATAATTTTTAAAGGAAGCACAAGATCTCCCTGGATGTGGAGAGAGCCGCTTGCAATAAATAGGAGGGAACTGTAAAAAGAAAGTCAATGAAAGCAAAACAACAGGATTAAATCCCCACTCGTTCCTGGCCCGAGGCTCCCAGTATGCTCTCTGGGCAAAGGCCACACTGGTGTTGCAGCTACATGGGTGCCAGTGGTGCGCTGCTCCTTAACGCGATCAGGAAGACCACAAGGAGCATGAAAAAGGGTCATTTTCACTCCGGGTGAGCCCTGTCTCCTCTGCTCCAGCAGCCCCAGGAGCAGCAGGCTAGGTAGAGTGAAACCATGAAGGAGGTACCCACGGGCTACCCTTCCTCCTGAATTTGTCCCCAATCCTCACCCCCTGAGCCTCCATGGGAAAACCCCAGCAATGCCCTGCCCGCCCAGGATAGGCCAGTGGTTCTGGGGGTTCTTTTGTTTCCCTTGCCCCCATCCCCCATCCCCCACCTCGAAGAAGAGGCGGCCCAGGTCCAAGTCCGGCCCCTGACCTGTTTTTGTAAATGAAGTTTTATTGGCACACCACCACGCCCACATTTACATCCTGTCGCCTGGCTGCTCTGGCTCCCCAGCCACAACCTTGAGTGCTCCCCACAGAGACTACCTGGCCCACAGAAACAGAAATAGTTGCTGTCTGACCCGTCACAGGGAAGTCCACTGCCACCTGCTCTCCATCAGGAAGCCTGTCGCTGATGCTGGAGGCTCCTGGCCCGGAGGAGGTGGGGGTGAGGGTAGCAGGGGCAGGGGCAGTGTCGCAGTCAGAGGACCTAGGAGGGGGCAGGAGGCCAGGCTCAGGCTCGGAAGCGAACGGGAAAGAACAGACAGGACCCTGCCTCCGAGTCCCCAGCCCACGGGCCCTCACGCGGTGGCAAAGGAGGACCCTCTCTTCAGGCCAGGCGCCGCCATGGGCCAGCATCACCATGCTTGTGCGGGGAAGGGGCAGACATGAGGGTCCAGAGCCAGGGCTGCAAACTCTGCTTCCTGCTCAGGACACCAGGCTTGGGGGTCCCGGGGCCTGGGGACTTTGGCTGAAGAGGGCAATGAGCATTAAAAGGAAGGACCACAAGGCAGTGAGTGGTTCAGCCCAGTTAGGGAAGCTGAGTCTATGGGGATGCTACCCACGGGGAGCTTCTCACCGCCCTGCCCGTGCGCCCTCTGCCCTCCCCTTGCAGCTGTGAGGTGCGGCCCGGACCTGAGTTCCTCACCCGCTCCTACACCTTCTACCCCAGCCGCCTCTTCCGAGCCTACCAGTTCTACTACGAGGACCCCTCCTGCCGGGAGCCGGCCCACTCCCTGCTCATCAAGGGCAAGGTCCGCCTGCGCAGGGCCTCCTGGGTCACGCGGGGCGCCACCGAGGCCGACTACCACCTGCACAAAGTGGGCATCGTCTTCCACAGCGGCCACGCCCTGCGCAGCGCCGCCGCGCGCCTCAACCAGACCCAGGCGGGCCGGGACTGTGCCCGGCGGCTGCCGCCCGCCCAGGCCTGGCTGCCCGGGGCGCTGTATGACCTGCTGACCGCCCGCGGGGAGCTGGACTGCACGGCCGCCCTGGGCTTCACCATGCACGAGCTCAGCCTGGTGCGCGTGCAGCGCCACCTGCAGCCGCAGCCACCCGCGGGGCCCCGGCCGGTGGAGGAGCTGTACCTCGGGGACATCCACACCGACCAGGCAGAGCGGCGGCACTACCGGCCCACCGGCTACCAGCGCCCGCTGCAGAGCGCACTGGTGAGTCCGGGGCCCCGGGAGGGTGTGCTCTGACCCCATCCCAGCCTGGCCCTCCCGCCTGCTCTCAGCCCTGCGCCCGCCACGGGTCGCCTGTCTCAGGGCATTTGCACGTCTGTTCCCACTGCTTGAGAGTTTTTTGTCTCACATCTTTCCCAGCTTTTTCCAGAAGAGCTGTTTAGCCTTCCTGCTGGGCATGAGGGCCTGGCAGCTGCCCCCGGCCCCCCACACCTTCCAGCACTCAGCACCCCGGGGTGTGCTGTTCTGGCCCCCTCTCCCTGGGAACTGGAACCTCCATAGGGTGGGCCCAGCCCAGGGTCCGGCACACGTTCAGGGAACGCACCGGGAGGAGCAGCCTCCAGGGCTCTGCCGAGGCGGCTGCATCCCGTCCAAGGGCCCCTCAAATGCTCCCCGGGGGCACAGACCCACTGTTGACCTGGAGGGCGCCCATCATACCGTTGTTGGGGGGAGCACGGCTCAGACTCGGGCACGCCCCGGGGCACCTTTTCAAATGCAGAGTCGGGCCCTGCAGGCCTGGGAGCCCACATTCCAGCAGCCTGAGGGGACCCACTTTCTCTCTGGCATGCTCCCTGGGGCCCAAAGCGCATCTCACCTGGGCAGACTGACCACAAGCCGCGCAGCCACACCGGCCCATGTGCGGGTGAGCTGGGGGCCCCGGGAGGCGAACGCCGGCAGGAAGAAGTGGACCTCACCTGCAGCGTACCCCTGCCTGGCGGCGGGGCGCGAGCGGGAAGGACCCCCGGCGAAAGTCTAAGATAACACACAAGGGACGTCAGCGGATACCGGTTTTACTGAAACAGTGAGCTGTGGGGGTGGGGGGTACTGGGGCCACGACTCTGTCCCCCTCAAGAAGCAAGAGCGTGATGAGCGCCGTGTGCCCAAACACCCCAGCTCTGCAGAGACAAGAGTGGTGCCCAGGCAGGGCTCCCACAGAAGTGCACTGAGTTAGAGGTCAGAACTAGGGATTGACGGTGTCTGTGCTACAGGGTGGATGGAGGATGGAGGATGGATGGTTAGGTGGGTGGGCAGATGGGTGCTGAGTGGGCAGGTGGACAGGCAGATGGGGGGATGAGTTCAGGTGTTCCCATCGAGTGCTCTTCGGGCCCTAGACAGCCGGTCATTCAGCAGGTATTGAGTGCCTCCTGTATTTAGACTCGCAAGGAACTGAACTGGGTGGGGCAACTTCTCACCCCTGGGAGCAGCTGCTGTCTAGGCACGTGAAGTGGGGTACCAGGGGTGCCGCCTGCCCTCCTCGCCTCCCCCTACTCCCCTCCTTCCAACCGGATCGGGCCAGCAGGGGAGAAGCACAACCGGACACTTCCATAATCAGATAATCATTCTGAATTCTTGTCGTGACCTCAAAATTATTCCCTTCTCGGCAGCCAGTGTTCTGGGCTGGTCTGACACTCATCCCACTTCAAGAGGAGCGGGTGCCGGCGCAGGGTGATTACCGAGCCCACCACCTCATTAGGAGGGCAAATGGCTCTGAATGCAGAGAGCATGGACGGCAGCCCCGGAGGATGATAATTTCTTGTGTCCGCAGGCCGCGCCGGGAGTGGGGGGGCTGCTAACCAGCCGGGGTGGGAGCGTGAGCAGCAGCGGGGAGGGGAAGCAGAGCACAGGAATGTGAGGCGGACGGATAGAGCCAGATGTGCGGGCACTGCTGGGGTATCTGCTCGCCAACCGCCCCCGCCCCGAAAGAAGGAAAGGGGGGACGGTTTCAGAGCAGGACAGGTACCGATAGCCCCCCCAGTCACGGGTTAGTCATCACCTTCTGCTCTCCAGGACCCAAGCCGCACCCACGAGCCAAACCAGATGGTAAACATGGACGTTTTTAGAAGTTAATTTCAAACCAATTTGATCCCCAAATTCATGGCCTGGATATAGAATCCTAATCAATCAGCCAACACTCGACCAAAATCATCTCAGCCTGGCGTCCTCTCTGGGGGTTAATTAGAAAGTGTTATGTGCTGTTTGAGAAATGACTTTACGTAACAGGCTTCAGCCAGTAAGCGTTTGGCTTCGGCTCAAGGGCGAACTCAGCCGGCTGGGCCTCGTTTAACACCGCCGCCCTGGCCGGGCCGCGTGACGTCTGGAAGATTTGGGGTAGAAACGGGTGCCCGCGAAAGCTGCAGAGAAGCTCTCCCCTTCTCTCACCCAAGAGGCCAGTTCTCCGAGTGTTTCTGCTGGGCGGAAAACCACCTGCCCTCGAGGCCAACTAGCACCCCCAGATGTCCTGTCTGCAGAAGACAGCTCTTCGGGGCGCAGGGGCAGCCCGATTTTTGTGGTATGACACAATATGTCCTCTCAACGCACATTCGTGTGACAGCAACTGGAATGTGGGTTAAAACACCGAGTCGCACTCGCCTCTCATCAGCCAGCTGCCAGCTACCGGCACGGCTGCCGCCCGCCCGCGCCGCAGCTCCGCGCCACACCCCGCTTCAGAGCACCTCGCGGGGCAGAGTCCCCCACCCTACAAACGACAGGCTTTTGCTAGTACGGAAAGCAAGGCAGGCTTGGCTCAGCGCAGAGATCAGCGTCAGCGTCTCTAGCGTGGCAGTCTGAGAAAGGGGGGTCTGCCCCGCCATGTGGTCTGTTCATCTGAATCCAAACTCCCAAACACCACTTGTTTGGCAAGACACTCGCGGCAGCGATCTCTGGACGCGTTTTGTTATTTTGCAAGGGGAGAAAGTGGAGACGCCTTCCCGGCGGGCCCTCGGGGCGGCCTGTGTGGCCCGGGGCGCGGGGGTGCGGGGAGCCGCAGGCAGCCTGGCTGTGGCACGCGCAGTCCCAGGCCCACCTCCACAGGACGCTCGCGACTGGTGCTGAGCAGCAGATCCCTTTAGACCCCCGAGGATGCCTGTCGTGGTTCTTCTGGGCCTCCGCTGAGCTTTTTCACTCCAAGGCAGGCTGGCGACCCCCCAGATGCGGCCGAGCGTCTGCTTCGTGTGGACGCGCTGTGCTGTGAACCCAGCTCGCGAGTCTCTAAGGCAGGGATGGCTGGGAATGGGCGACGGCAGAGGAGAGAGACAGCCGGGACGGGCTGCGGCCCACCCGGCGGGCCCTCCTGGTCAGTGACACCGGAACCGACACCTTCCTGCCCATCCTCGGGAAGCTTTGGCTACTGCCTTAGCGCGGGCCCTGGCCGTGCGGTTTAGGGGGGTCCCCAAGGGGCAGTGGAGCGGCCAGGGGCGGCCGCAGCTTCAGTGGGAGCGGCCGGGGCGGGTGGGGGTGGTGAGACGGCAGGGAGCCCTGGTGCCAGACGGCCAGAAAGCTGGGAGGCGAGAAAGGGGGGCGAGGAAATGAGACGACACCCTGTCAGGCGGGAGGGCAGGCGCAGCTGCGGGGTGTGGGGAGGACGCCGCTGGGAAGTCCCCGCACCAAGGGGCCCCGGTTCCATTTCTCAGCCCAAGACACGTCCACTCAGTTCTTAGCCAGTCACCCACCCATCCCTGCGTCCCTCCGTCCTCCCCTCCACTGACAGGCGCCTACTGTGAGCCGGCACCTACTGTGGGCCCGGGACATCCCGGCTTTCTCAGCTTCCAGCCCAAGGAAGGGGAGGGGGTGGGGAGGGAAGAAAATAGGGGATAACACCTAGAGGAAAGCAAAGAAGGGGGAGCCCAGACTTCACGGGGCGGTCTCTGAGCTGAGACCGCAGAAGGGGGAGCGCAGCGGAGCAGAGCAGCCGGCAGGAGGCCCGCACAGGCGGCTGCGGCGCCGAGTCGGGGCGGGGGGCGAGGCGGGGCCCCCGCGCCCAGACGCATCACGCTCCGCTCCTCTCCGCAGCACCACGCCCGCCCCTGCCCGGCCTGCAGCGTCGTCGCCCGCGCGGACGAACACCACCCGCCCGTGCTGCCCCCGCGGGCCGCCCTGCCGCTGCGCCTGGGCGGCCGCTGGGTCAGCCCCGGCTGCGAGGCGCGCCCCGCCGTGCTGTTCCTCACCCGGCTCTTCACCTTCCGCGGCCGCGACCGCTCCTGGGAGGGCTACTACCGCCACTTCGCCGACCCCGCCTGCCGGGTGCCCACCTTCACCGTGTTCGCCGCCGGCCACTACGGCCCGGGCTCGCCCTCCGCCAAGGTCCTCGGCGGCACCGAGCTGGCGTTCCGGGTGACGCAGGCCCGGGTCACGCCCATGGACCAGGTCACCACGGCCCTGCTCAACGCCTCCGAGCCGAGCAGCTGCGGGGGCCCGGGGCCCTGGGCCCTGGGCACCGAGCGGGACGTCACGGCCACCAACGGGTGCCTGCCCCTGGGCATCAGGCTCCCCCACGTGGAGTACGAGCTGTTCAAGATGGAGCGGGACGCCCTCGGGCAAAGCTTGCTCTTCATCGGACAGAGGCCCACCGACGGGTCCAGTCCCGACACCCCCGAGAGGCGCCCCACGTCCTTCCAGGCGCCCCTGGTGCTGTGTGAGCGGGCCGCCCCGGACGCCCCCGAGCCCCTGGGCACCGGGGGGCCGCGCGCGCTCCCCTTTCTGCCCCTGGTTCTCGGGCTGGCCCTCCTGGAATGGCTGTGAAATGGCGGGGGGTGTGGCGTTCGTGACGGCGCCGGGGCCCCTCTGAGCGGCTGACCCCCACCCTGGGCACAGGCCCCTAGGCTGGCGAGGAGGCCGGTCCGCCAGCTCAGCCTGTGTCCCGCGCGCAGGTGAGGGCGCACCTTCAGGCCCACGCCCGGGAGCGGCGCCAGCCCCAGGCGTCTGCCCGAGCCCCCACGGACCGCCCCCCACTCTCCAGGGCCCATGGAGCAGGCGCAGCGCCAGAGGGGCCGGGCCCCGCCCACGCACCCCCTCTCCCTGCGCCCTGGGACCCCGTGACGTGGGGGAGAGGTCTGCGTGGGCGGCCGCTCTCCGCGGAGTCTGTGGTGGTTTTTCAAGATTATTAATTCAAACTTAGCAATACAAACTCCGGCAGAGCCATGAATTAAAGATGCCGCTGCGGGCTCTCTGCGCCCCAGCTTCCTGGCAGAGGGGGCCTCTTCGGGCCCTCGCTGTCTTGAGTTGTGGCTGCCGGCGCTTCTCCTCCGCGCTGCCCGGCTTCGGCGAGGGGCCTGGAGCTGCCGGTGTCCAGAGCCGAGAAGCCCAGGCCTGAGGCCAGGCGCGGAGGAGGAGGGCACCCCGGAGCCCCGGCGCTGGCCCCGCGCTGGCGGGGCTGGCTGCGCGCAGGTCTTTGGAGGAAAGCGATGTTTCCAGCCTTCGGAAAGTAATTCATACTAATGATGGCGGGTGCAGGCACGCTCATAAGGGCCCTTCCGCAGACTCCCTGTGGTTGACTGACAAGGCGGGAGAGTCCTGAGAGACCTCTCCGCCGTCTCGGCTAATCATGTGCCCTCTGCTCTGTCCCTGGGGGGACAGGCTGTGCCTCTGCAGGGACCCTGCCATGACCCCAGGGCCGCGTCTGTACACTGTGAAATTAACCAGCACCCTGGCGAGCTCTGCGCTTCCGGCTGGGTGCTGCCGACCACCCGCAGGCCCCCTCCCCCGACTCCTGTCTCTGGCTCTTACCACGGGCCCCACAATCAGCCGCGAGGCTCGTGGTGCCTTCAGAGGAGGGCCCTGGCCTGACCAGGTTGCGGGGCTCATCAGCGCTGAAATCGCTCCGACTTCCCTGCCCAGTCTCACAAAAAACCCACGTTAACATTCTCTGTAGGCCTCAGCGCGCTACCAGTGTTCCTGGCATTTACCAGGGCAGGGGAATAATTTGATTATTTGCGGTCTCAGACTGCACCAAGGTGGGGGGCCCCAAGGCGTGGGGCTTGGGGGCGCAACGTGCCCGTGGCTGAGCCAGCCCTGTACCGAGGCTCGAGCAACCACGCCACCATTTATCATCAAATTTGAATCTTTTAATAAAATTAAACAGCCTGAAAAATGTTCTTGCTGGTTATTAAAGTCAACCAAGGGGATTATGGTTCTAAAGAAAGGAAGTGAACTGTCTTCTCGAGGATGTGTGAAGAATAAAATCAGCAGAGGAGAGCCCTGCGCCCGGCCCCGCCCCGCCCGCGCCCTCGGGCTGACAGACCCTCCGGCCGCAGGCCCAGGCCACGCCCAGCCTCCTTACCGCCCGGGTTTCCGGCCGGGCGTCCGCCCCAGCGCCCTCCCAGACCCGCGAAGTCAGCCAGCCTCGGCTCCTTTCCACACCGGCTCAGCGCCCTCGCCAGCAGCCCCGGCAGCCTGTCCTGGCCCCCGCTGCTGTCCCTCACCACGCCGCGGACCACCCGATTCCCGGCTGCCCCTGCCTCCTCCTCGAGAGGCCGAGCGCAGGGCTCCGGGAAAGGGCCCCTGCCACCGAGCCCTCTGGCGGAGTGGCCTCCGCAGCTCAGGAAACTCAGCCGCGTAGTTGATGGAACCCCCAGCGCGAGGGCCCGGTTGTGGCCATCTCCCACATCTGCGGTTCTGGGGGAGACGGGCAGCCCCGGTCAGCAGCAGCTGGGGCGCCATCTCGGGTGCCCTTCGGGCTCTGGGACCCGGCAGGCGGGGCTCCTTGGCTGTACTTGGGGTCAGCCCCCAGAGCCGCGTATGGCCTGGAGTAAGCATCATTACTATAAGGCGGGGGGAGAGCGGGGTCCGGGCCCCATGAGTGGACTGAACCCCAGCCCTGCCTCTGGCCCCCAATCCTGGGGCAGCAGAAGCTGATGGAAGATACCAGGGCTGGAGAAAGGGCGACAGGCCTCTGCCCCTGGGCCCGAGGTCTGTCTTCCCAGACTGAGTGGAAACAAGGGAGGGGGAGCTAGGAGACCCCGAGCTACAGCACCTTTTTTTTTTTTGTCCTTATCATGAGGCCGGACTCCCCACGAGCAGCCCGAGTCGGCTTTAATCACAGGAGGGGAGCGCAAACCCGTAGTTCTGGTTCAAAACAAAACAAAACAAAATTAATGTTCTCCATTGTATGTTCAGTCACGTTTAAAGGGGAGGAAAAAAACCCGTGCAGTTTATAATTTCACAGCACAAGCTCCCGGGAGAGCAAACGAGCTTTTTTTTTTTTTTTAATAAAAAGTTTAAATTGTATACAGCTCTCAGAGGCCCATTAACAAACAGATGCTGGTTATCAAAAAAAGTTATTTCTTTGCTTTTTCTAAGCGGATGTGTTTAATCTCCCAGGAGTGCTACTGGCTGGGGCAGAGCAGCGGACAGTGACTCCGCCAGGGGCTGCCCGGGCAGCAGCTTCCTGCCGCAGAGGACAGAAGGGGGGCAGGGGGAGAGCCTTGGCCGGGGACCCGGGGTCATTGGCAGCGCTGGCCCATTCCTGGTGGCTTCGAGGCTGCCGCCTTCTCCCCATTAGAGGGCATCGACTGGACAACCTTCTAGCTTCCAGGCCCACCCGCCCCACCAGCTTCCAGGCCCACCCTGCGCCCAGGCGGGGCAGCAGCGTCTCGTCACACGGCCCTCCCAGGTCCCGCTGCCGGGGAGGTCTTGCCCCTCTCAGCGCCCTCCTGCTCTGCCCCTTCTACTTCCACATCTGCACCCTGGCGTCAGCCTCCCGCCCCTGGGCAGCACCCCCTTGTCTGCCTGGGTCCCCACAGCATCCCCTGAGCAGAAACACCAGTCTAATAAGAAGGTGCCCACGGGGACCTCGAGGGTGCCACGAGCTCCGAAGCGGCTTGGGCTCCCACCCTTGTGTGGTCTGAGTAAGGCAGCAGAGTAACCGGGCTTCGGACACTTGAGGCCCCATCCTGCCACCAGCCAGGCTCTCCAGGCATGGCCTGGAGTCCCCTGGGGGCCATCCTGGGTTTCTCGTGCCCACACTGGGTGAGGAAACAGGGAGCCCCTTGGCCTCCTGCAGACCTCCCTCAATGGCCCTGTGCCCCCCACCCCAGCCCCTCACCAGCAAGGTGGGCGGAGCCTGAGGAGCCTGGACCCTCCAGCTTGGCACCTGGCTGTGGCTGGCACATGACCCAAGGAGCGGATGCAGATTCGGGGGGGGGGGGTGCTCAGTGTCAGCTCAGCAGGGGCAGTTGTTTGCCCGGTGATGCTGTATTTACTGCTGAGGAATTATCAGTTAATAACCGAACACGATGATTCCTACATTGGTGTTACTTAACCCTGCACGACGCAGGTGGCCACTGCTCCTGTTAAAATGACCGTGCTGGCGAGTAAGGCCTATGCCAGCACCCGGCGTGGACCAGGGCATCCTGGGGTCTGGCGACAGTGGCAGGTCAGGCACAGGCCTTTCACCATACTTCATCCTGAAGCCTAGAGATACTGCAGGGAACGAGGGGCTCTGCACCACCTGATGAGCAGGAGAGGCAGCCTCTAAGTGCCCCAGTCCCATCCTGGGGTTGGGAAGCCGCCAGGTGGACGGGGGCACTGACGGCAGGTGGCAGAATGAGTGCTGGCACCGACTGTGGGAGGAGCCCAGAGCAAGGTGCAGAAGTGGCTGAGGAATCGGGCTAAGATGCCACATGGCAGGAGACGGGGGCTGAAAACAGGAGGATGCGTGGGACGTCTGTGAAGGATTTCTAGCCCCAGATCCTCTCTCTACCCCTGTAAGAAACTGGATGTTTGACCAGGGGCCTCGGGACATGGAGACACCAGATGCTGAATGTCTAGGGAGTAATTAAAGCTCTAACATGAGGCAGGGAGCTACTACAGGCTTGTCTTCCTTGAGAGATGGCCAGGTTTAGGCCATCCGGAGGAAACGGGAACAGAGAACCGGGCCCATGATATGCCAACCACAGATGTGACAGCAGCAGCACCCAAGGGGGCATCTGTCAGGTCCCTTCCTAGTTAGTGTTCACAGAACTCACACTGAGTACACTCGTGCAACTTCCCATCAGCTTTCAGGGCTTCCCTCGTATATACATGGTCAGCCAAGGATAACCAGGCATTTGGGGAAAGTCTCCAAAACAAGAGACAAAGCTAGTCCAAAGTGATTAGCAGCTCTCATAATGTAGAGGATTGAACAGTAACAACCAATGCCTTACCACCAGGCTCAGTGAAAAGAAAGGTAATCTTTTAAAAATGACCACCATTTTATGGACCCTCTAGAATAACCAAAAAGAACTATAATATCCTCAGCAAGAAGAAACTGTTGCGCATCTACCCAGACCAGGTGGCTATCAACAACTAATATTAACTGAAATAGAATGAACTCTTGAAAATTATACATAGGGCAGCAGAAAAATATCAAAATAAAGTTGAAAATGAAAGTTGAATTTCCCCAGATATTAGACTTAAGGGAAACTGGTGATTAGCAAACAAAACTTTCGAAACCCTCGGGGTGATTTCCCACCTCGATTTTTATACCCAGTACAACTACCAGTGAAGAGGGCAGCACGAGGGATATTTGCAGATATGTGAGGGTCTCAGAAACCTGCTCCACCACTCAGAACAAGAAGGCCAAAGCTCCATCAAACAGGGGATGCCATTCAGAAAAGAACAAAAGGCTTTGCTGGGAGGAGAGTGATGCTGCCAATCTCCAGGAGTGAACTTTCCCAGAAAAAAAACAACATAAAAGTCACGGCTCGGGCCTCCCTGGTGGAGCAACAGGTTAAGTCTCAGCACTATGAAACTATCAGCAGCCACAGCAGCCTGAGTTCACCAGGGAGCTTCCCACAGGGCGCAGCAGACCTCTCCTGTCTCCCTGCTGCTCCCCTCAGCAGTGGATTTCAGTGGATCCACCTGTTCTGCTCCCCACTCTGTCTCTGGGGAACCCTCTTCCCCCACACCTCTGGCCTACACTCCAGTTCTTATATGTATAAATAAATCATCTTAAAAAAAAAAGTCACGGCTCACTTGGTGTGTGAATGCACTGGAATGTCAGAGTGTGGGGCTGGGCTAACAACATGTAGGCCCAGTCGTACCAGGGGGACAGGAGTCATGTACAAAAGGGGAATAGAACCAGGCACAGGAGTGGGCACTATCATACGTAGCTTTCAAAAATGCCAAAAGATACTGACACAGCTAAAAACAATGGGGAGGGCATGTTGGAGAAGGGGCCAGGAGAAAGGTTATGAGAATTAAACCCTTATCTTTCTTAGAAGAAAATCAGTAGCTAATATCCAGAAGTGAAAATTCAAGAAAAAGAAATATAGCCAGGTGGTTCAGAAATACAGAGGTCCGCAGCAAGAACGGGAGTACCCAGGGGCTGGCCTGAGGATGTGCTCGCCCAGGGTGCTGAGGGTGTGCTGGTTTTCATTACAAGCCTGTTCGCACTGTTTGGCTTTTTACTCTATTCACATGAAATGCTTCGTTAAAATTAAAACACCTCAAAACCAAACCCAACAACAAAACCTACAACTTCCCCCAAATGGCTTCGGACCCCATAGCAGGCAGTCTCCAGAGAGGAAGAGCCCACGCAGAGCAGGCCGACCCAGCTCCTGAGGCTGGCAGGAGCCCCGGAAGGCCCACGTCCGACAGGGATGGGGCCGCTGTGCTCTCACAGGGACCCAGTGAAAGCACTTTCTGTGTTTTGGAGTCTGGTGTGGGGATAGCCAGTGACAACTGGGAGGCGGGGGGAGAGTGGAACGGGGGTCTTAGGTTGACTTGAAAAAGCCTCCTGCCTTCCCTGCACACTTCCCTAACATTTTTGAAGTAGCATAAAGTTACATTTTTCAAGAACTCCATAACACTAATTTGGGGTTTCAATTTTTTTTACTATTTCTTTTCTCCTTTGAAGTGATTTTAGCGATCAAACAATGCTAAGAAAACAGAAAGAGAAGTTCTACTTGAAAGAAAGAAAAGTCTAGCCCCCAGGTGCAATTTCAGAGGCGTCCTCAGTTCCTGATGGAGCCCGCCCCCCACGGGGGCTCTGGCGGATTCTCAGGGAGCAGATTTGCCTCTAACACTCGCAAAGATAAGGCCCAGCCCGGTCCCCTCTTCGGAACGGCGCCTTCTTGTTTGGAGAGCTGTTTCGCAGCTGGCGTTTTAACCCTCAAAGGCTGCCTGCCCCGTCTCGGTGCCTCTTCCGGCAGTTCCCGGGACCCAGTCCCCCGTCCACCCCCTGCCCCGTGCGTGAGCACCCTAGTCCGAGGCTCCCAGGCACCCAGGGGCAGGGCTGTAGGCCGAGCCCTGAGCACCATCAGGGGCCCGTGGAGCTCGCGCCCGGCCCGGCCACCCCCCTACAGCCTCGCACAGAGCTTTTCTCGTGGGCAAAATGACGAGGTTCCGTTCCCAGCGTGATGATTTGCCACAGGGCCCTGAGCAAGCGTTTGTCCGCAGCCCCTTCAGGAAGCCCCTCTCCCTGGGCTTCCCGCCAGCTCTTGGGGCGAGCAAACGGCCTTGGCACAGAGAAATCGCTGGGCAGCCCCGGCAACAGTGACCCAGAGTGAACACTCCCCCACACCCAGGCACTTCTCCAGGGGGCAAAGAGCCGCAGGGACACGACCGAGGGGCAGCGGGCGGGGGCGGGGGGGTGGGGCCCGCCCTGGAGGCCACCCGGAGCCTCTGCTCTCCCACTGCTGTTCTGGAACTGTCCGTGGAGCCCCTCCTCCCCACAGGGCTGCGTCTCCAGCAGGAGCCAGGAGCAGGTAGGGCACCCCGAAGAGGGCAGGCCCCGCAGGCGAGGGGGGCAAAGCGGGCACAGGTGGGAAGAGCTGGGCGAGAACTGGGGGGCCCAGGAGTCTCCAGAGCAGGGCTGGGGGAACTGCAGGGGCTTCTCTCTGATCACCTTTCCGGAAGAAGTTGGCATTCTGCCCCGGACGCTGGACAACTGCCCGATGTGGCTGACGACGGAAGCCCTGCCGCAGACGGGGAGCAGTAGTTGGGGGCTGTGTGCCCCACCCCGCCCCGCAGGACGGTCTCTGGGTGCGAGTTTCTTCATCAAAAAGACAAGAGTGTGGCCGCAGCTGCCGGCAGGTCTGCTCTGCGGCACAGACATCCGTGTTTCTCCCTCCTAAGCCGGCGTGTTCCTGAGCAGCGGGGAGGGGCGGGCGAGTTCTGGTATGTTCTCTGCAGCATGGCTAGATGCTCCTCAGTCATCCGTTCGAAATAATTTTACACTGAAGCGCCCTTCCAGGATATACAGGGCACAGAATTTATTGGACATAACGTGGCGACAGCTGGGGGTGGGGGTTGTACCCAGGCGGGGCTGGCCCCCCGGGCAGATGCGGTGCGTGGGGACAAGCCGTGAATGGCTCCTTCGATCCTGACGCCGCAGAAATATGTCTCCTGCCCTCCGGGAGACGTAAAGTCAGCCATAAAACCATGAATTTATGACATATCAGATAACCAGAAAGGACGGTGCTGAGGAGTCCTTCCCTGCACCCTCTTTTTAAATGAATTCCATGTCAAAACAGGAGCTACAACCGAAAATATATCAAAGGAGAAAGACAGAACCTAAGCATCCTAAGACATCTCTTAACATAATCACACGCCTGGAAGTCAATAAAAACGTGTCACCAAACAGAGACTTTGAGACAGAGGTGTCGGGCAGGCACTGACCTCTCAGAGAAAGGGGGACATTCAAATGGTCGCTCGAGTTTCCTGCACGAGGCTTACGACGCAGGCCACCCAGACGTCGTCTTAGGAAAGGGCTGCAGCACCAGAAATGAGAACCAAGTGCATTTTACATTTTTCTCTCTACACAGAAGCTCGATCCACACCTTCCTCAAGGCTGCTTACGAATTGAAAACGCCAAAACGAAATCACTCCCATTGACTAACTCCACAGCACCGAAGCAATAGAAGGTAAACTGTGTTTGCCAATGAGGGAGGGGCCCGAGAAAAGCGGCAGCAGCTCTCAGCCCTGCCTGAGATCTCAGCAACACAGACAATAAATTCTGACCTGGGACACCAGACAGTCTTTGGGAAAAAATACATTTAAACGTATGCTGCTCGGGAGGGGTGCGCCGAGCTTAGTTTACAAGCGAGGAGGGATACAACGGCAGCTCGGGAGAAGAACCAGACCTTTCTACATGGAGAACGGCGCGCTCCCAAGCCACCGCATCTGCTAATTTATCATCTTCTGAGATCACCAAAGCTATGCATTCTCGTCAGCACTAAGCCGGAATGAAATCGTGTTAAGAGATCTGATGTGTTTCCCCGGGTTGGTGATTCCTGAAGGGAAACAAGAAGTAGAAAGGAAGCGGCTTTGTTTGGGCCGGACTGGGCTTTGGGGAGGAAAAGGCCAGGGCAGCACCGCTGCAGAGGCCGGCCGTGCCCAGCCGCTGGCCCAGCCGGCAGGGAGCATGGCCCCAGAAGGCCTGCACCCACATCCATTAGTCGGATGATTAACTATGCATCGCCCTGCGGTATAACAAAGTAACTGTAATAGAGCGTTGTCACAGGATCAATGTTTCCTGGTTTAAAAATAAACATTAGCATTTATCTAGCAGCAGAAAACTATTATCCCATGGCACTGCTTTATTCGACTGAGATCTTTTAATCAAAGCACCCGTATGGTGGAAGCCTGCCAAGGTATCATAATCGCGAGTATTTACGGCAAGGTGGATAATAGCTGTGTTTTCTGTTGCTGGCTCCATCTCCCTTTTGCTGCAGATTTGATGCAGGCATTTTCTAATGAATTAATTCCACTAAGAAGAAGGAATCTGAAGTAATTCTCTTAATGGAGACAGCCTCGCGGCCTCCACCAGCGCAATTCCGCTACACTCAACTGTTTATGTGCTCACGTCTTCTTGGTTTTTCAGAATACCTCTGCAGTGGAAATGAACGAAAATGAAACCTTAATTTTCAGGGCTGTAGCTAAAACCCCTCCCCATCCCGGGGGTCCAGGCCCTCGGCATGGGGGTGTCCCAGGCCTGCCCCCTGCCAGCGGCTGGCAGAGCGGGGGTCCAGGAGAAAGGGTGCAGAGTCTCACTGGAGATCCATTTTCTAGCCTCCCGATCTGCCTCTCCCCAGCTCCTTATTGGGGTCTCCTGTGACCAGTGTCCCTCGATTTCCCAGAGCAGCGCAGGACTCGGGAGAGGCCTGAGCCACAAGCCCCGTAGGCTGTTCTGCGACACCCACTCTCAGGCACCCCCGCCGCACGGCTACCCACAAGGGACGTGAACCGCCGTCGAAGCTCGCGGCCTTCGCAGGGCCGGGCGGTGGTCTCCTTCCCAGAGCCCCCCACTTATCTCCAGGAGCACCAGGCAGGGCACGTCGGGCTGAGAAAACAGAAGACGCCCATTTCCCCCCTGGCCGACGCTGTGAGCGGGAGTCCAGTTGTCTACGGTCTCGAGGGTAACGTGCTCCGCAGGAAGCCCGTGCCCAGGAGGGGTGTGGACGGTCAGGAGGCCGAGGCCAGCAGGAGTGGCCGCCGCCACCGCCCCTCGGAGGGGGCTCCGCAGGCCCCGGTGTGTGTGCACCGGGAAGGCCGCCCGGACTCAGCGGCCCAGACCCAGATGCTCGCAAAGTGGCCCGACAGCCTCCGAGGCGTCATCTCCTGCGCAAATCGGGCCCTCGACCTCAGCGTCACGGGGCTACACGTGAGGCGGCGGTGCGTGGCGGGCGGCCCTGCGGCCTCTCCCCAGGAAGGTTTAAAGACAGACTCCTTGACCCCAGTCAGGCCAGGGGCACCTGGGGGACCCCACTTCAACGCACAAGCCTCGTCTCCCATTGCACGTGCGCTGGGGATGGGGTCACCCCGTCCTCTTGTGGGGGGGCTTCCAAACACAGCCCTGTGTCTGCCAATCTCGGGGGTGCTCGCTTTCAGCAGCGCCGGCTCCGCCCCAGCTCAGTGCCGGGGCTCTGGCCGGATGGGGGCCGGGACTAAGGCCGCACACGCCCTCCCGTGACCCCTCCGCCCTACGCGCCCTCAGAGGCCAAGTGTTCAAAGTGACGTTGAAGCCCCAGTGCCATCTTAGTTTCTTCCCTTTAACAAGAATCACAAACAAATGCTAAGAGAAACTGGCATGCAGGCCGGTTCTTGCGAGAAGGAACCGCACATGACAAATGGCATTGTATTTTGGCATGGAGTCTGAGTTTGCAAATAGAAAGATTTGTGTGTGCAAAAAATACAGGCACCATTCGAAAGATGTTAAGCCCCTTACAGATGGTGCATATGCTACACACACAGCTTGTTTTCAAATTAACGCGAAAGGCTCTTCGTGCTGAGCCGCCGGCGCCAGGGTCTATCTGGTGCCGCGCAGCCGCGAGGCCGGCACTGATAGCTTTCGATAGCGGGCCTGTCCCTGGGATTTGTTTGAAAGCGTTTAGGTTTTCACGGATCGCTGGAGGTTCTTCATTTCTCCCCCTTCTGTGTTGTGTGGGTATAAGCCGCCTCTCTAGGCATAAACTGTCCAGTGGTAAAAATCAATTTTGATTTTATCGGCATTTATTACTGCTGGTGCCAGCAGTTTAGAAGACGAGAGAGCGAGAACATGCAAACGAGGGAGAGGGAACATTAAAGCCGCCCCTCGCACCTGCAAATACTACAGCCTTGCTGTTTTTCAGAGGGATTTTGTCCTGTGCGGGAGCTTAAATCATCAATTTAAAATTCCAATCAATAGGAATGGATGGGGCCGAGCAAAGCTTCCCATCTCTGCAGTTAGGAGCGCGGGGCTGCCGCTTCCAAAGCGGGGCGTGAGGGGCCAGCAGCAGGCCTTGAGCGAGCCGGCAGGTCAGCGCTCCGGCCGGCGGGTGCCGCACACGGGCAGACAGGACCTCGCGGCTGCCCTTGACCTCCTCTCCTGTCACTCGCCAGGTTCGAGGTCTTGAGTCCTCGGCCCCGACGGCGGCGGCTCCCTGCCGCTCACGCCCACGATGGCCTGTGGAGACCCGCCCGCCACAGGCTCCGCGCCCACCAATCCCCCAGGGAGCCTCCTCCCACCTGCCAAGGCCCCACCAGTGCGGGCGGGCTGGCCGGGCCTCAGTGAGAGCTGCAGGGGCGGGGAAGAGTTGGAGGGGGCAACCCTGGACTTTCACCTGTAGAGCCCAGGCCAAGGGCCACCTCCCGGGCACAGACGGTGGGGCAGCGCCAGGGCCCGGGCCGGCCATGCTCCTTTGCGAGTCCAGCCGCGGTGCTGCGGGCCCAGCGGTGGTTTCTGTAATAGTTTGATCAGGACACAAGTCTGCAGACCTGCTCTAGAGAAAGAGGTCCGTGCTGCACCCCAGACTGTCTGGGGTCCTCTCAGGCCTCCCCGTTCCGGCCGCGCTCTGGGAAGCCGCAGGAAAGCGCATGTCTTGGGCTTTCCAACGCGCAAGGGCTGAGTCCGCGGGAGGGGCGCCGGCCCGTGTCGCTGCCAGGACGTGGGCATCCGTGAGTCCACTGCGGCCCCAGGGCTGGGTCGCAGCCACGCCCCGCAGGCCCGCAGGCCCGCAACAGGCTGTCCTGCCGGGGCCTTGAGCCGAAAGAGGTTTCCTCTCACCGGAAGGCCAGCCTGTCCAGCTGCCTGAGATTTCCAGCACCTTCACTTTCACACTCCCGGCTGAAGCCAACCCCCAAACACGTGCGCGCACTCAAATCGCTGAACACGCATTTCTCACGGATGGCGCGTTTCTATGGCCTTCCAATGGCAAAATGATATAAGAACCACCTTCCCTCTCCGCCCCCCGCCCCGTGTAGCAAATGTGACAAAATGACAAAGGAACACTTAATTTTGGGGCTTTAATTTTTTTTCTTTTATGATGCTACATAGTCAAACAGAATTGGATTGGTCTTTTGTGGCATAAAATGAATTCACAGTCAAACCCTCGATCACCACTGGATGGATTACGGGAAGTCCCCCCACCCGCCAGTGCCCCTCCTCTCCACACTGCCCGACCCGCTCGTCTGGCCCCAGCAGGCCCCAAGGGAGCGTCAGGCTGGACTCGGGGCGCTCGGGGGTCAGGCGAGCGGGGCCCGTGGGCCCGTCCAGGAACAGCGCGCTGGGCAGGCTCCTCCTCCACGAGAAAGGGTCCAACAGGCGACGCCCCGACACAGGCCGGCCTGGCAGCTGCTGCTCCGTGCCTCGGCCACACCCCCAGCAGCTGCTGGCCGCCCTCCAGAGAGCCCACACCCCACCCGAGCGCGGGGCCGGCCCCTCCGGAGAGGGGCTGCAGCGCCAGCGCCACCCGGCTTAGGGAGCCCCAGCACGAAAGCCACCTTGCGACAAGTACACGTGAGATGAAATACAGCAAATAAGTTAAACAGGCATGAGCGTCCCTCACAGTCCAGCCCCGCAGCCTGGCCCGACGGCGCAGCGGCGGTCCCCGCCAGAGCAAAGCGCCGGCCGCACCGCCCACGCGGGCTCCACCTGCGTCGGGCGAGGGCGGCTGACGGTTCTGTCCCTGGGTCCCAGGGAGCGGCCGGCCGGGGCAGACGTGAAGCGGCAGGCCGGGTGCGTGTGGGCGGGCAGCGCGGGCGAGGTGAGGAGGGGGCCCAGAGGCCGGCGCCGGCGGGCAGGGGGCCGTCTCGCGGCGAGAGGTGATCCAGCCACGCGACGAGGCGACACATGTTTGAAATGACACAGCATGCCAGCATCATTTAATCACGCGTCTCACTACCAGTAGAGACCGTGCTTTCCCCATCTTTCACTATGCACGTAACTCTCTAAAAGGCTGTTAGGGTTATATCTGCGCGTGTGCACACGGGTGCACGCATGGTCGGGGAGGGCGGCTGGCCCGCGAGGCGCCGCCGCACGCTGATCTGTACACGCGGGCGCGGCAGGCTCAGCTCCCGGGCCCGGGCCCGCAGCCAGCGGCCGGCGCCCTACAAGGCGATCTTGCCGACAATGACGCCGACGATGAAGAACAGGACTGCCAGCGCCAGCAGCCGGGCGCTCGGGCCCTCCTCCTTCCCCGCCACGGCCAGCGCGGGGGCGGGGCTGTTGCTGTGGGCCGCCTTCCTCATCCGCAGCCCGTCTTCCTCCTGGGGGCGCAAAGGCACATGTCAGAGAAGGGGCAGCGGAGCGGCCGTCAGCGGCGCCGGGGGGGCTGCACACCGTGACTCGGGGCGGGGGTCCGGCCTCCTGGTGGGGAGACCGGGGGCACCGCACGGTCGGTAGTGCCTCCTTCCTTGCCCCATGGCCTGAGGCGCCCAAGGGAGCTGGTGCCAGGGCCAGCGGGACCGGCTGCTCCCCGGCCCTCCGCCTTCTCGTCCCCCGCGATCCTCTCCTCCAACCCCCAGCCCAGCCCCTCCGTCCATGTGCCTCCTGCCCCGCTTTCCTGACCACCCACGGGCCTCCGCGGGGACAGCACCCCGACAGACACCAGCAGCCACGCGAGGCGGGGTCTGAGGCCGAGTGGGCTGGCGGCCGGCGCAGCCCTGGTTCTGGGAACGCTGGGCCAGCCGTGCCTGAAGCCGACGCGCATCGCCAACGTCTCCCACGGAAGGCCCGGGCTCCCGCCGAGCTGCAGCCGTCTGCCTGCGGGACAGCAGCCCTGCCCCACACAGCGCGCCCGCGACGGCGGGGCCTCCTCCCGGCAGGACAGCCCAGGCCCCCGCTCCTGCCGGGCCGCCCCCCACGCACCCCGCGCCTCACGCGCAGCCGCACAGCCGGCTCCTCTGCCCGCCAAGTGCCCGAGGTCTGGGACAGGGCGGCCATCTCCGTGGGACCCGCGACCCTCCTCCCCGTGGGGACCCGCTCTGTGCCCCGGGGCCTGTCAGCAGAGGGCGCCCGGGCACGGGCAGCCAAGTGCGCGGGGACGGGGCATGTGTCGGCCACGAAGCCAACAAGACCAGAAAGCAGCGTCCGGCAGGAAAAAGAATCTTCTGACTGGAGGCTGGCCTGACACAGGCCTTGGCAGCCCCGGCCGAGACTGCCGGGGGCGGCTGCGTCCACGCCGACAGTGGCCTCCGCGAGGAGTGCGGCCCACACTCTCCCTGGGCTACACAGAAGCTGCTTCTACTTACTCGTCGCTCTGACAGCACAGGACTGCTTCTGAGGAGAGATACTCTCGAGGAGAAGCTCCAGGCATACCTTACTCGAGTTTCAGCCAAAAAGCGAAGTGTCAGCCTCACGATGCACCCCCGCCAAAAGGAGCTACTGAGCGAGGCAGAGCAAGACTGCCGGCGGGAAGACGGCCCGCCCCGGCTGCCAGCCGCCCATGTCCGCGCTGTCGGGACGGAAGGGGAGTCGGCCAGGACGAATCTACGTGTGCACCTGGCGCGCTGGCGCTCAGCGCGAAACCCCTTACACGGCTGGGGGCGCCATCAAGCGGAGCAGATCGGCCTAGAAGAGCAGGCCGCCTCGCCCGGCCCGTCCTTCCCTGACCTGCAGGCCGAAGGAGCGCGCGGCCGCCTCTCTCGGCCTGCCGGCACCCCAGCTTCCCGGACCCCCACGACAGTGCCCCGCCTCCAGCCTCGCCACACCTGGACGGTCCGTGTGCCCCGCTGCCCGGCCTGCAGACCCTCACAACCAGAGCTTGGCCGGGGTGAGCACAGCGCCCTCAACAGGCCGCTCTGGGGAGGGACGCGGGACAAGCACTACTGTCCTATTTCCGTCCCGGGACTTATTTTCAGTTTACACTGAGGAGGAGGAGAGGCCGCGCTGCCATGTGCACAGGGGTGAGCGTCCAGGGGAGAAGTTCCGCCCCAGGGACACCGGCTCCTACCTGGGAGGGAGGTCGGGCCCTTCTGAGAACCTGAAGAAAGCAGTGACGAGCCTCCCGGGGCGGGCAAACACAAACGCGTCGCCAGCCAGGCTCGGCAGCCCCCCCAAGACCCCGGGGAGCGCCCGCCCCGCGGCTGTGGCGAGCGAGCGCCGTTACCTTGAAGAGCTTGTTCTCCTCCCGAAGCCGCTGCACCTCCCCTTGCAGCCGCCTGCACTCTTCCAGCACCTTCTTGACTTCGGGGTCATCCAGAGAGGGGCTCAGAGCTTTAGACACCGCTGGCGTTTCTGTCTTTGATGTAGTTGTGGAGAGAATTTTGTTTATCTCTACATCATGCTGTTCAGAGATAAATGGAAGCCCAAGGGTCAAACTGGGGAGCAAGGGACTCTCCATGCAAAGCAAAGCAGCTCTCGGCCAGCACTGCGCGGCCACGCTGCAGCCACACGGTGCAGTGTCACGTGGGTCTAAAGTCGAGCAGCTTAATAACCTGAAGCAACTGGGCCCAGAAGTTCTGGGTGAGGGCAAACAGCGGCGCCCGGCCGGAGCAGCGCGCAGAGGAAGCGCACGCGCGGCGCCCCGCCCAGCCCCCGCTGTGCAAGACCCGGCCCTGCGGCTGCGCGAGCTCGAGCCGGTCACCGCAGCCGGTCATCCCCAGGCGGCCGGCGGGCGGAGGCCGGGGCCCGGGCACAGAGGGCGTTCGCTGCACCGGCGCGGGGCCTCGGGGCTGGCGTGGGGGCGTTGGCCCCGGCCCGCGCCGGCTCCCCCAGAAGCCAACAGCGGGTACCCCGGGCTGCTGGCGAGAGCGGGAGCACGCGCTGGGCACAGCCGGACCGCTGCCCGGGCCCGCACACCGAGAAGACCCGGCGGCTCTGCCCCGCCCTCTCCGGACGAGCAGGCGTGGCCCGAGGCGAGGCCCTGCTCACAGAGCCGAGCGCACAGCCGGCCGGGACGGCCTCTCCGCCGCCAGACTGCCCCCTCCCCGCCAGCGCCAGGACCGTGCACCGGGCAGCCGCGCCGCGCCCGCAGCCACAGGGGCCGTCAGAGGCCTCGGCATCTCTACGCCCCGGCTCCGGCTCCGAACAGCCCCGGTGGTTTAACATTCTGCGTGGGCTTTAAATTGCGTTTTTAATACAATTTACATTTTTCCCACTAGGGAGAGGTGAGATCACAGGAGCCCTTCAGCGAGGCCCGGGAGGCGCGCCAGCTGCGCTGGGGCGGTGGTCACCCCGCCCCTCGCCCTCAGGCAGCCCATGGCCACGCTCGGGGCTGGCCCCGGGGCACATGCGGCCACGTCTGGAGACGCTCGGCTGTCACACCAGGGTGCTGCTGGCTTCTCGATCAGAGGCCCCCAAGCCCGCACAGGAGGCCCCGCCCCCGAGGGTCAGCCGCGTGGGGGCGCAGCGACCCCAACCAGAAGCGGTTCCGCCGGCAGAGGGGCGGGGGCGGCAGGCAGAGCGGTGCTGCGGAGAGGACAGCGGCAGGGCCGCCGCGGGCAGCGCCGGCGGGGCGGGCCCAGCGCCTCCACCCGCCCTCCCAGCAGCACGACAGACAGACGGCAAATTATTCCCTTCGGTCTCCCCGCTGTTTAAGAGCAACCCAGAACTTTGTCGAGACAAAGCAGCTCCTGGGATTTATGACATTTCAACAGCCAACAGGTTGCACTTTCAAGGGGAAAAATTGTTTCAATTAGTAGTCTTTCTGCAAATCTTTCAAAGGCTGATTCCATAAAAGCCCACATATTTGTTGACTTCAGCTTATTTTTTTCTTCATACATCAGAGGAAGGAAAATAATTTGCCAACTTAAATCTTGGGTCTGCAGGAGATGGTATGCAAATAAGTATCAGCTTGCAACATTCAATTATTGTTAACTGTAAACATACTTACTGGTTTATCATTTTCTGCTGGCAATTCAAACACACATCTAAGTTTTGAATCCATAAGGTCTTCCGGTTTTGCCTCCTTCCACTAAAACAATTTAAATTTAATAATCAGGATATTATAAAGCTGCTGGAAGAATAATTTTCTTCCTATAACTGACAATTTCATAAAAACACTCTTAATGAGAAAACCCTGATGTATATCAAATGAAGAACTCAAGTCTGCTGAGGTTTCAGGATTTTACCACGACAGGACCGCACACACCAGCTACCTGAGCTGCCACCCCTCGCCAGCCCTGGTCCTGCCGCGTGACCCCTCGAAGCCGGCAGCGCTCCCCGGTTGCCCGTGTGTGGAGAGCACACGAAGACAGGGGCACCGCGACAAAGGCACCTCCTCGGCAGGTCTGGCCGGCCGCAGGTAACTGGTTCGACTTAACAGCAAAGCCTGCTCTTCGGGGCACGTCCTGCGCAGACCCCCAACCCCCAGCCGGCCAGCCACCCTCTGCCCGGGCAGCTGTCTGGGCAGGACCATCCCCCGGCTGAGCCGGTGATCCGGGGACGCGCTCCGGCTGGCAGAGGGCAGGAGAGCGAGTGGGCTGAGGGCTGCAGACCAGCACGCAGAAGGGTCACCCCCAGGGAAGGAACCACCCCGGCCCCTCCCCAGGACCGTGCAGGAGGCAGCCAGAGCAGCAAAGGCAACAGGAGCCCCAAACGGGGCCAGTCTGTTTCTGACGACGGGCGCCTCCTGGCCATGCCAGGGCCTGCCCTCGAACCAGCGCCGGGCCGTGGGCGCCGGGCGCGTCTGTGCTGGGAAGTCACGAGATGCCAAGCGGTCTCCCTCACGGCCTCCTCCTCCGCCCGGCGTGACCGAGGAGTGCACCGAGGGCCACCGCGCCGACGCTAGAGAGCCGCGGCCGGCAGCTGCCCAGGTCAGCGAAGCTGGGTCGCTTGCAAGGGGACGACGTGCGCAGGAGAGTGCCCAGGGGACGGCCTGGCCCCCAACGCCGAGACGAGGGACGTGACCACGAGGCAGCAGCTGAGCAAACCCAGGGCGGGGGGGGGGGGGAACAGGGCACCGGCCACAGCTCGGGCCCCGTCCTGGGCAGAGGGTGGGGCGCCCGCCAGGAGAGCCCGGTGGTCACACCGCACCCCCGCGCGGGCACCAGGACGCCCACTGTGTCGCGGGCTCAGCAGAAGGAAGTGGATGGAGCAAAGCCCACGTGGCACGAGTCCCCTGCGAGCTCGGGCAAAGGTGAAAATGGGCAGGGACTGCACGGTTTTTTTCGACTTTATGTATCAAAATAAAAATATTTTAAAACTAAAGAAAAAAGAGTGGCGAGGTCTAGTATCAACAAGTCAGAGGGCACTTTTACGTTTGCTTTTAGTTCTGTGTTTGCTCCTCTGCATAGGTCCAAAACTTCCAACAGTGCCCAGCTTGTGTCAAAAAAGTCTCAGTCTTAAAAACAGGCGTGCGGGGAAGTGGCGCTTGCCTGGCGCCGCAGGAGCCGGGCCGCCAGCACAAGACCCGCGCGGGGCCCTGGGGCCCGCCCCCGGCCCCCACACGCCACGAGCATGAACCGCGCGGCACGTTCCAGAGGAGGAGGCCGCGCGGGCGCCTCGGCCCCACCGGCTCCAAGGGAGGCCGCTCCTCGCCTGCCACGCCGCGGCCAGAGCACCGCCTGCCCGAAGCCGAGTGCCGCCCGGCCGGGCTCTCCGGCACTGCAGGAGACACGCTGCAGCGACGCTGGGCGCCGGGGCGTGCGGGGAGCCCAGGCCGTGGGCAAGGGGGCTCCAGCTGGGGCGCGCCGTCCTCTGGCTTGGGGGAGAACTGGTGTTATCACCTTTTTCCCACAAAAATCTGTATCACATCACTTCTTCATCAAAATGAAATCATCTCATTGTCACCAAAATTAGTGAGTTAGACACGTATTTAAAGCAGAAAAAAAAAAAAGGAGGATTTCCTGGGGTGGGGGGAGGGGGGAGACAGGAAAAACCAGCACCAAGCAGGAGAAAAGCCTTAAAGGCCGCGGGGCATTCGACCCAGCTTGCTGCGCCTTTGCGGGGGGGATATTCCCTACAATGCACAACGTGGGGGTGACGGGAAGGGGAAGCAGGAGAGACTCCTCAAACCAGTCAAGATACAACCTAGCAGAACAAGGAGCTGCCGAAGCAAACTGAGACATAAAAGTCAGAAAAGAATGCTATTCTGGAAAGTTAAAATGTTAAAATCAAAGTTTCAGAAAATCCACAAAGGTAAAGTCGCAGAGCGGACCTCCCTGCAAACACCAACTCCCTTAAGAACAGTTCCGACACATTTGCAAGGCATGCACCCACAATTCCGCACCGGCCATCGCTCTCGTTACTGAAAAAGAGTAAGAAGCATTCAGTACTTACTACTGCTTCCATATCAGAGGTGTCAGTCGGAGCAAACATAGACTGAACCATAAACTTGTGTTTACTTTTCTCATTGGGATCATAATCGAAAGGCTGCAACATCACTAAGAAAGAAAATACGTCATTAGGAGGGTCAGACTTGGTTCCTGGCAGCCACTCACACTGGCCCTCGTCCCCGTGCAGCGGCGCCGGCTCTCCTGGGCCCCGGGGCCGGCTGCGGGCAGGGCAAGGCCACCGGACTCCCACAGCGCAGGTCTCCAACCTGAGGCCCGGAGTTAGGGGACTCGCCCGGCAGACTCGGGGGCGGCGGGTGGGCCTGGGGCCGAGGCCCAGGCACTGGACTCCTGGCCCCCCGGAGCGCGGACCGGGCAGACGCCCACATGCCTGCTGAGGTCAAGAAAACATGCCCACACGGCCTCTTCGGGAACCACCGGGCTGTCGGAAAAGTCCCGTATTCTCTGTTCTTCCAGCAAACACGCGTCACGACTTTGCCGACAGCAGGTCCCAGCACACTCAGGGGCTCCCGCACCCCACCCCGCAGCGCCGGCAGGGGACGCGGAAACAGAACGGGCCAGAGGGGTCAGAAACGTGGCCGCAGGGTGACCGCCCACGTGTCATCAGCTCACGGGGTGGTCGCCAGCTGGACGCGCACCCGTGGGCCCTGGCCTTCGAAGCCTTCCTCAGGGGTCCCCGGGTGCTGCCTCTAAAGCCACCCTCGTGCACCCCTCAGCAGAGGAAGGGCGGGGCACGCCGGCGAGGTGCCAGCTCAAGCTCACGACGTGGGCCCGCGACAAGGAGCCGTGCCGCCAGCGCCCTCCCGCCGCTGGTCACTCCTGTCCAGGAAGGGTGCCCGTCCCGCACCCCAAATCTGACAGAGCCACCCTCGGCGGGGGCAGAAGGACAGGCGCCCCAAGACGCCTCGTGCGCCTTCCCGGACGGGGACTCGGCCTTCGAACCGCTGGCAGATCAATGTTCCTTTTAAAAGTGAAAGTGAAACGGATTTTGAGCCTTTCAGACTGACCAAACCCTGCCGTGTTGTTCCGTGTTGTTCCTATGGAGAAGACTGTGCTGGGTGGGCCCAGCCCCCCGAGGCCGGAGGGGTCATCTGCGAGGCGCCGGGGGCCTGCACTGCGGAGCCGAGACACCCCACAGGGCAGCCCTGGACCGCTGCTGCCCCCCGCCCCTCACCCCCCGCAGGCAGGGAGGGGTCCCGGCGCCCGCCCCTCTCCAAGGCCCCAGGCGGAGAGGAAGTGCCCGTGCTTGTTTCCGAGACGAGCGGGGACGCAGAGGCAGCCCTGCCAAGTCCCCCGGCCGGAGGACGGAGCTCAGAGGGCCGCTCGGCAGCACCCGAGGCGGCGGGGCCAGAGACCGACCTGCTCTGCCCCCCCCCACCCCCGTCAGACACATGTGGCCTCCGGGCACCACCCACAGGCCCTCGGGGGCCCCCAGAGGTGACCCAGAGCGGCAGCGCAAGGTCACGCCCTACCCTGTGCTGACCTTGGAGCGAGGCTGGCCCCTCAGCACGGGCATGACCCAGACGGGGCTTCCCGAGGACGCCCTCGGTGAGGCCGGGTGCCGCTGCCCCAGGCACCTCCTGTAGGCCCGAGCGGGGAGCTGGCGGGAGGCTCCCTACAGCTGCACCGTCCCTCAGGCCTGGCACGCTCAAAAATGAACGCAGTGAAAACACACTTCAAGGAAAACAACTTGCTGTAGTTTTGCCAATGAAAAGATCCAGGCTCTCAAGAAAAAAGTAGAATCTTGGAAAACCTATGTGTGCCATCAAGAGCTCCACAGCTTCCCAAGCACTCCACGGCCTTTCCAATGAGCTCAGCAAGGCTGCGGTCTCCCGCACCGGGGGCCCGCTAACCCGAAGCGGCTGTCCGGTCACCGTTTGTTATTTAGTTATCCGCAGCTCTGCATTCCTACCCAAGGGCAGAACTGCCCGGTCAGTCAGTCACTGGAGCCCGGCCCTACACGTGCCTTTCACCTTCTCAAGCAGGAAGCCAGATCGCTTTGGGGAGGTATGGAGCCGATGCATGACAAAGGACCCCAGAAGCTGACCAATGGAACGCCTTATTGATCAGATTGAAACCCTGGCTGGGAAGCTAAGGCTTGACCTCCATTACAGCACTGAGTCATCAAGCAGAGAACGCCCGGAGAGCAGACCCACACGCCCTGACGACAGAGATAACAGGACACATCCTTTCCTACTTTCGCCCTTTTTCTTTTTATCTTCCTTTCCCGGCAACTGATGCTGTGATGATTCCATCACTAAAGACCAGCAGCTCACGACTGAGCAGCACCCTGCACCATGCGGCCTGCTCCACGCCTCCGTGTATCAGTGTGCTGCTCCGGCCAACACCGCCCCGCGTGATGCGCTCGCCACACGCGGGGCCTGCGGGGTGTGCCGACACTCCCAAGGGCCCTGCAGCACCAGACGACCCCCGGGCCAAGAGCAGCCTGCCGGGACCCGGGCCCGGTTGGGGGGGCTCCCTGTCACGCTCGGGCGCAGCATCAGAGAGGGCCGTCCGGGGCCGTCCGGGGCCGTCCGGAGGGCAGCGGAGCGCTTCTCTCCCAGGCCTCTGCAGCAAAGCGGTTTCCCAATGCAGCCACCGAAACGCGCAAGGAGGACTCAGGGAGGGAGCAGGCCCAGGAGCCAGGGCTTCTGCCAGGAAGCCGTCATCAGAGAGACCGGAAAACGTTGCCAGTAACGCTGGCCTGCACGCTGAATCTTTTCTGACAAGTTTTTTGCATTAAAAATGCTATACTATCAGCAGGTAGCTGTTTACTGGTGTTAGCAGTAAATGAATGCCTTTTAAATTCTGCAGTGAAATGCGATACAAATACTGAGGTGTCCCACGCATGCGGGCGCCCGGTGGGGTCTGCCCAGGCACGACAGGAATGCTGACCGCCACTGCCCTCCCAGCTCCCCGCAGGCCGCCGGGAGCAGAGCCCCGGGCAGGGGGCTCCGGCGTGGGCTGTGGGGGTGCAGCTCCGCCCTGGGAGAACGCGCAGCCCCCACAAGCCAATCCTGCATTCTGCTGCCCCCGCCTCGTGCCCCGGGCACATCCTGGGCCTCCGTGGACACGGGAGCCCACGGCCTGCAGAGGGAGGGGCTGGGGCTCCTGCGGCCGCTCAGTCCACTCTGGGGAGCACGAGGCCCACTGCTGCCTCCAGAGTGCCAGCTGAGCCGGGGCCCCGATACTCCGAGCCCCCACAGAGCAGACTGAGGCACGTTCTGTGCGCAGGAGCCCAGACGGATGGCACGTCGCTCACCACGGGACGGCAGGGACTGCGGGCGCAGGCCAGGCCCCGCACCCAGAGGCTGGCGAGGGGGAAACTTCAGTCTGCGGTGACACAGCCGAGGCGCCATCCAGAGCTCCAGGAGCAAGGAAGGCGGCGTCCCTCCTTGCCCTCGAGTGGCAACTGGAAAGCACGGTGTCCGCCGCCCACCAGCGGCCCATGGGCTCGCCAACAGCAAGGAGGTGAGGGCCGCGCGGGGCCCGGCTCCCGTCCGGAGCGTGGCCCTCTTGGCCACTTCATCTCACGTCAAACTCAATTTGCTGTACCCTATTAGCTGGGGCTTCATGAGAACACGACAGAATAAATGTTGTTAATCGTTTGTTCTTTCGGCTCCATACATGCAAATTGTGACAGAAATTATGTACTTTTTTCCATGACAGGCTATAAAAGAGCTTCCCATTAACTTAATTTATTTCACTTGAATACCAGAGACACTGATGATAAAACCCTCTTAAACGAACCATCGATCCTACTTCTAAAGTGTATCTGCTGATCCCACGTTAAGCAGCAGCCTGTTACCAGGAGACGGCGGGAGGCCGCGCTGGGCCTGGCAGAGTTAACGCTTTGTGGCCGGGCCGGGCCGGGCCCTGCATCCTGGAGGGAAGAGCCTCTGGGGCCAGGGAAGGGGCCGCGAGCTGTCTCTCCCCGACTGCAGGCTGGTCATCAGCACCACCCCCAGGCTCAGGGGTCTGCTCAAGCGCCACAGAGACTCCCTGGAGACGCTGGCCAGCCTCCTCCCCACTAAGGCCGGGAGCAAACAGAGACCCCAAGCACACACACGCACCACTGCTTTTTGAATCTCGGGATTTTATCTTCCAGAGGTGTCGCCGGCTGTACCAGACCTCGGGGTGGCCTGGGTGCCCACCTCCAAGGAGTCTCACCTCCTCCCAGCTTCCCACCCAGCCAAATGACCCCACGAGCCCCCAAGCCCCTACAAACATACGCCCCAAACACCCCGCTGACGTCACAGCACTCCTCAAACACCCCTGCCGAGCCCCGTCTGCCAGTGGGAGGCCAGCAGCCCGGCGGCGTGGTCCAGCAGCGAGGCCTCCCCGCGCCCGTCCCCGTCTCCTCTTACAGTGTGGCCCACTCGTCCCCGCGGCCCCGCACACGGCTCCACACCCCAGACTCCCGACAAGGCTCCGACCCGTCAGCTCACAGCGGGGCCCTCCGGAGTCTCCGCCGGGCCGGCCAGGTGGGGCCTCGGGCAGCCTTTCCAGAGGGGCGCGCCTGGAGAGGCAGAGTCCCGCCAGCCCGCACCCCAACTCCCCCGCGCCCGGTCTTTGGACAGTGTCCTCTCAGGGACAGGCTGCTGTGAAGACCCCAG
The DNA here is from genome assembly GCA_004024925.1 of Scalopus aquaticus. NCBI lineage: Eukaryota > Metazoa > Chordata > Mammalia > Eulipotyphla > Talpidae > Scalopus > Scalopus aquaticus. The sequence goes on from PVIJ01005365.1 coordinate 55,958, forward strand.
AGGCTGTTGCCTGCAGGTGCACGCCCCGCAGGCTGCGGCCGGGGCTGCCCCCCTTCCGGGCACCAGTTTGCACCCCCTGTGGCTGGCAGATGTGCGGTGCCTCCTCGCAACATCCGGAGCCCTCTTCTCAGGCCCCCCCGGAAGTCCCGCGGGCAGCCCGGCGTGGCTCGGGACAGCAGCCCCAGCCCCTCGCTGTCCTCCCCCGCCCCGCCGGCAGAGACTCTCGACCAAGCACGTTTACGGGGTGATAACCGAGTCGTCACGCCACTGTTGGGGAAACTGACCGCAGACGTACGCGCCCCCCAGAGCTGGAGGCCAGCGGAGGCCAGCGAGGGCGCGCACGAGGCCCCTCAGGCTCCTCGGCAGGCTGAGGACGCGCTGCTTTTCCGGGCCTCTGCCTGGCCAAGGACCCACGGCGGCGCTGCGGCGCGCGGGGAGGTGGCTAACTTACCTCGCCACACACGAGTTAACACCGAATCCTCTCCTGTTCTGTCAGGCTTGTCTGGGCAGAGACTGGCAGAGCCGTGCCCAGTGCCACTGCAAGATGGGGCGTCCACTTACAGGCACTGGCCAAAGAGCAACGCTTCCTCCTCCTCATATAATTTTTTGAAACTCCAACACAAGTCCCTGTTTCCTCCCCCACATCAGGGGGAGCCCATCACAGCCCTGTCCGGGTGCGGGGCTCCACCCTGGCCCCAGCCCTCGCCCTGCCCTCTGGGACCCTGTCCAGGCTGTCTCCTGGCTGCCCCCACAGACCAGAAGGGGCAACAGCGCCTCGAGGCGCGCAGCAGTGACAGGACAGCACCCTGCGGCTCTGCAGGCCGAGGTCACGCCCCCAGGCCCCGCTGCAGGAAGCTAAGGAACCCGGAGCGAGCGCCTGAGGGGTCCTCAGATCAGAGTCTTTCAAAATACACAAGATAAACTGTGTCGTGTTTATAAAAAGAGGAAGAGGATTGTTAAGAAACAAGTATTACAATAAACTTTAAAACTCTCTGAAAACACAGTTACGGTGAATCTGTTGGCACTGTTTTTTGAAACAAGAATCTCATCTGGTGAAAAGATTAAAGACATCTTTTTAAGTATGAATGTGAGTTGTTTTTATCTGAGAGTAATAAGCCTGGTTCGTAAAAACCATTTATAAAAGGGCTTCGCTTATCAGAGACTCCACAGCAAATGATCAAACAAAGAACAATGTTACTGTTAAGATGCTCAAACCCCCAAATTTAGCTCCCACTACCAGCCCTTGACAGATGAATGCCTCGCTCCTCTCTCGAAGGGCAAGGCACTTACACACTCTTGCTAATCACAGCAAAGCTGCAGTCCAAGGCTGGTCCCGGAGAAGCAAGCGGCTCTGTGAAACTGAGTCAGCAAAACCTTAAAAGGATTAATTATCAATGGCAGTACTACCCAATTACATTAATTGACCACTGTTTCCATCCAAGAAGAGTTGCTGAGAGTTATTCTCTGTCCTCAGGATTTTACTGGAAGAACTTTATGCTTTCAGTGTGACTGGAACGAGCGCTAGAAAGGGCTACAGGTAGGAATGACTATTGCTCTTTCATTCTTGACGCTTCAGTCTGAAACACCGATGTGGACACCGGAAGCGCGTGCGCCCTCAGGCTCGAGAGCGCCCAGGGCCCTCGGCACCTGAACTCGGCTTCCTGCGCGACCCCCGCCAGCACCCCCAGACCGCCTGCACTTCTGTCTGCCTGCGCATAGGCAGCTAGCGTGCAGAGCTGAACTGCAAATGGAAGTGCGCTGCTACTGCCACAAATTAAAATTCAGGGAGAGTTATAAAAATATTAAACTTAATATCATATTACAGGAAGCGTAAGTATTTTTGATGGGCCCATAATTTTACCACTTCACCTGCTGTATCCGCTGGTTTGGAATATTAATGAAAAACTCCCTCATTATTAAACTGCAGTATTAAAAAAAGAATCCACAACCACTAAGAGCTTACCACAAAGATATCTTCAGAAATTATCTAACTTAAAAATATTTTCCCACCAGACAGTTCACAAAACAGATTTAATTTTGCAAAGCTAGAACAAATGGGGATACCCCCCACTGCTTCCAACAATTCATTAATTCAAAAACTCCTGTTTTCCTTGCACTTAAGATCCCAGGGGGACTCCAATCTCCTCTTCTCCAGCCTCCCCGTACGTGTGCCTGTTTTGCTGAGGTCCAGATTTGAATCATTCAAGCCGCCTCCGGCAGACAGTGTGTGTTGAACAAGGCGCCAAAATCAGGGCGTCCTGGGCCAGCCGATGTAGGCGACAGCGCCCGCCCGCCTTCTGCACTGCCACTGGCGGGCAGGGACCCCGGAGGGCGCCGACGGGAACGAGCTCTCAGCTGAAGGACGAGGGAAGGGACGCGGGTCGCGGCCGGTGACCAGGCCCCTGACCGCCAGGGGAACCCACACATTCCCCCCGCTGACACCAGGAAGTTTAGGTCATGCCACCACCCAAGTGTGTAAAACGCGTGATGTGCCATTTTCTGAAGACAGCAGCACGCCGGGTCAGAGCTCGGACGCCGAGGCGCCGCGGAAGGTCCGTGAGCACCAGGTGACCTGGAGAGCCCAGCAGACCCGGCCCCCCAGCCCCTGCCGCACCCCCGTCTGGCCTCCTCCCTCCCACCCCCACAGGCCGACGCATGAGCTCCCCTAACAGCCAGCGCGGCCCCCGGGTCTGCAGAAACGGGAGCCCCAGCCGGTCCTCGCGGGCAGCTGTGACGTGCCGCGGGCGGCGGGGCAGCGACAGCATTTTAAGATGCCCTGAAAGCTGCCCTTCTACAGATCACGTTCAAAAATTTACTAGCAGTTTCTCACTGTAAAGCAAATGCATTTTATGGAAGAAAAACATGAATTTCTAATTAAAATTAAAAAAGCGCATCAATAAAATACACAGAATCTGTTTCTAAAAGGCGGTTCAAACATGTGTGACCCGCCTTCAACCACGGCCAGCTGCCCCACGGAGCGCGGCGCACGCAGCGGCGGGGGCGGCGGCGGGGGGTCACAGACGGGGCCAGCAGCGGGGCTGGGCTCCTGCTTCAGGACTCTGGACCCCCAGTCTAGTGAGAACTGCCTGGCCTGGCCGGGAGACCCAGCTTGGCGGCGGCCGCACTGGGAGAAGGCGGGTCCCGCCCTGGTCCTGAGGCGCCTCCCCTGCTCCCCGGAAAGGACCACTGGAAAAGGCCACCGCTCTTCCCCCAGCAGGGGAGTGTGGGGTAGAAGCTGCAGGGCCCACAGCGGGGCAACGGGCAAGACGGGGCGTCTCCTCTCCCGCCCGGAGGCGGTCCTGCGGCCATGGCCAGGTGCCCCTCGAGCACTGAGGCGCGGGCCGCAGAGGAGAGCGGGGAGCCCTGTGCAGGGGAAGCGTCATCTCTGCTCTCGGCCGGGGGCACATTTTTCTGGTCAACTGCTTTCTCCCCGAAGACATTACATTTTAAGGGCCACCCCCTCGAGGGCCACGTATCACGCAGAGCCCCAGAGCACCCCCGACCCACGCGGCCGGGCGCTCATGCCCGCTCTCGGCGCCTCTCACCTCGGACGCACACGCACCAGCGGTCTCCCTCACACGGGGGTCACGGCCCAGTCCCGGGTCAGTTACTACTAAACACACACACACACACACACGCCACCCATGGGGGCCGGGGCACGTTCCCCTTGGCGTGCACGCACAGGCTCACGCTCGCTCACGCGCAGCGCTGGGAGCACACCGCCCCGCTAGCTGCCCTGAGACTACTGTGCGCAGAAGGCCACGCTGCTCCCCCGCGCACTGCCCTCTCAAATCTGAGGGGGGCAAGGAAAGGGAGAACGAAAGGGAGGACGACGGAAGAAGGGGCTCAAAGCTGTCTGCCGCCCCCGGTTTCAGCAGTGAGGCTGAACCACACGGCTTGGAGGCTCCAGGGATACCATCGCCCCGGGCCCTCCTGCTCCGTGGGGGCAGCTCAGAGCCAGGCAGAATGAGCCACACCTCGGCTCTGTCGCTCGCTGGCTTCGTGAGGCCCGACCCCCGGTCTCCTTCCTGGGGTGCGGTAGGGACAGAGCAGGAAACAGAAGCTCCACCGGTACGAGGTGGCAGGCCCAGCCCAGGAGACCCTCGGCAAAGGCTGGCTCCCCCCGGAGAACGGCTGATCCCAAAGTCAGATCAGACCTTGCGGGTCCGAGAGTCGCGCACAGGGAGACAGCGGCGTGGCGTCCGATGGGCAGCCAAGGGGCGTGGGCAAGACGAGTCCGCAGCAGCGGCCAGATCACGGACACCCCAGTCTCTCCCCAATGGGGTGAGTCATTATCTTTTAGGTGTCGAATTAACGGTCAACTGGACAAGATCAAAATCTGTCAGGGAAAAAGCCAGCCGGATGACCGTTTCAAATGCGCAGCAACCTCGAACAGTGAAGGCCCTCGGGGACACGGCCCCCAGACGGAAGTGGTCCCCGGGCCGCCGCGGCACCAAAGGCATTCTGGGAGCCGCGGGTCCTGGCACTCCAAGTCGATTCCGCTTACAAACTACATTTGCGCCCCAACCCGCCACTCGCAGCTCCCTAATTCTGAAATCCAATTCTCGATTTGGCCACTTTACCAGCTTCTTTTCGGAAGCCGGCTCTGAAAATACACCCTCCCGGAGAAGGGGCTCCACCCCGGGCACGCTCCTCGGCCCGCAGCCCCCAGCTTTCCAGTCTGCAAAGCGCCGTTACGGGTCATTGGAAATGACACGCGCTTAATGTCAGAACTCATTTAGCTTAAATAAGAAAATAACTCCACTTAGTGTTCTCCCACAAAGTAAAATTAAGTTTATTTAGCCCTTTTTTATTTATCGCCAAAGGGCAGATTTAATTTCAGGGCAGTGAAAGCAAACTCATTCTGAAGTCAAGCCTGCAGTCGCACTGTAACTGCTCTCTCCACTCCGCGGCGCGCAGGCCGCCGGCACCAGAGCAGAGCCGGTCAGCACGGGGACCACAGGTGAGCCCAGGAGCCCGCGCCGCTCGCTCTGCCAGCCCCAGACACAAGCCGCACGGACGCCCGCTGCCCCGAGGGCCCTCGGAGCACTTACCGGACACGTTGATGGAGGCCCCTGCGTCGATGACCCCGCTGTTGGGCCTCACGCAGTACCTGCGCGGCGCCGTGGTCTTCACTTTGAAGCACACGTTCCGGTCTGTCGGGTTGCCCAGCTTCAGGTTGGTGGTGACGACATCGGTGAAGGGCCCTGTGGAAGGAGACAGGGTGAGTGCGGATCCGCACGGAGAAGCCTCCAGGGCAAGCCCCTCGAGGTCTGGCTCGGCAGGAGGTGGCCTGGGTGAAGGCAAGTCTGCAGACTCCACGCCACCCCGACCAGAGAGGGCACGGGGGCCGCCGCGCTTGGCCCTGGCCCCGGCCGCCCGCCCCGCAGCGCCTCGCAGACCACAGCACGCCGGGCGCGGGCAGGCGGCTGCGTGTCGGCTGTGACGACCAGTAACCAGGGAGGCCTGGACCCAAGGCGGGTTCTTAGGCGAGGCCAGAAGCAGGCGCTCCGCCAGCAAGATGGACTGCACCGGGAGAAGGGGAAGCGCGCCCGGGCCGGCGCCCAGCGGCGGGAGAGCGAGAGCAGCAGGCCGCAGACCGAGCGTGTGTCAGACACGGGAGCCCCGGGCCCTGCCGGGAAAGCCCGCCACCTCGGGCCCAGCCCACGCCTGGAACGTCGCACCAGCCTGAAAGGGCACTGGCACGACCGACACAGAGCTCAGGCCCCTGGGGTGTTTTTTATTATTATTATTATTTATTCATTTCCTACTTTATTAGATTTTTTTAATTACAAAAGTAAAACATGCTTTTTAAAACAAGGCAAACAATAAAAGATGTACAAAGAGGAAGTTAATAAGCCTCCCCCTGCCCCCCGAGGTAATTAACATTAACGTGCAGGCTCTCCTTCCCCTCATCTGCGCTGACACAAACAGCACGGTCAGGTGCGGGGTGGGGGCTACAGGGTAGCCAAAGGGAGATCGTACCATTCACGTAGCTCTAAGACCCGCTCATCCCTGCTCCCCAATCCAGCCTGACCAGTGTCCTCACTGGGGAGCCCAGCAGGAGTCCGAACGAGGCCCTTCTCACTCCACATCCGCTCACCAAGCAAACAGGCGCTGGTCCCCCCAGAAAAGCGCTTTACTCTGCGCTTCACGCTCCCAGGGAGGGGAGCGGGGCAGTGGGGTGGGCAGCGTGGGCGTTTCTCTGTTCAGACTAAGGGACGGCCGGCGGTCCGTCCATCCTCCAAGGAGACCCCACAGAGACACATCTGTGCCCCACAGCGGCCTCAGCGCGCCCACACAGGCGCCTCCTCGGGAAGGAAACTATCTTGTGAATTCTGCTGGCGAGATTAAAATCTGAAGCTGCTCACTCTCTTCTAGAGGTGCTCAGTGTATGAAAAATCAATTTGATATGGGCTTAACTTAAATATAAATTAAGAAATCAATAATGGTCAAACGGAAAAGGGACTCAATTCCAAAATCAAATAAACTACAGTCAGTTCTGCTAAAAGCTTATTTTGAAAACGTGAACTTGTTCCAATGTGATTGATATGCTATTAGGGGGACAATCTGAGCATAAAACCAACTGCACATTTGCTTATGTGTGCTTCTGTCTGCAAGGCACGCCAGGTGAACCCAAGACTGCTCCCAGCTGGCGCGAGATGCCCAGATACCCGCAAAATACACACCCCCCAAGCCCCGCCCGCCCCTGCTGGTCCTGCGGGCCGGGAGCCGCCTGCCCACACCTGGCGCTCCCTCGCAGGCTGCCCTCCCTCCTCAGCTTGGCAGCGCACTCGGGGTCTCTGGCAAGGTCAAGCACCAAGTTTAAGGACATGCTTGCAGGGTTCCTACCCATGCCGGCGCGTGAGAGGTGCTACTGCTCTGATCAGGCTCCTGTGTGGCGACTGACAGTTTTGGGTGTTTTGCACCCTCCCCCCGCCAGCCCTGCAGTTCTGACTGCGAGACCTGGTGCAGCGCGGGCAGTTCTGGGAACGCCTGTGCCACAGCGGGCTCTGCTGCTGGGCCATCGCTGCCGGGGCGCTGCCACTCGATCTGTCCTTACGCCGCAGGCAGGGGCGCCGCTCAGGAAGAAGCCTGAAGAGAGTTTCTCCTTCACTTACCTCCCCAGGGCACCTCGCCCTTGGCCCTTGGGCATCTGGGCGGGGAGTGCAGGTGTGAAGCAGCCAGGCGGGTCTGACCACCCGCTCCCTGCAGTCAGGCGCAGGCCTCCTCACAAGAAGTCAAAGCCCCTGCAGGAGGGCAGGTTCCCTGAGGCCTGGCCAGGTCACCGGTACCGAGCCGAGTTCGGGGGTTCACAGGACAGCAGGTCTCGGAGACTCGGCGCCCCCCCCCACACCACGCACTGCACGCAGCCTGACTCGCAGTGAAGATGGAGGCGCTCTCCAAGAAGCCTCTGCTTGCCGAGGGCGGGCAGCACTTGGGCAGGGGGAAAGCAAGCGGCTGAGCCAGCGCGCCCACACAGCAGAGCCCACAGGGCGGAACCAGCACATCTGCACCCGCCTCACACGGAACCTGCCGACCCCAGGGGCTCCGCTCGGCACCGCCACAACGCAGGGGACCGGAACACGGACGTGTGTGGGCACAGACACCTGAACAGGGTGGGCGTTGCAGACAGAAAGCCCGGGGCGGGGACTCACGGACAGTGTGAGTGTGATTCAGATCATCATGCCTTCAAGCTTCCCAGATAGAAGCTCAAAGTTAACAGTTCTGCCAAAACTCTGCCTTAAGAACATGGACACATCTCCAAATCAGCATGCCAAGAATTCATAATGGCCCACAAACACATCCAAAAAACCCACAGATTTTTCTAAGGTGTTCTGAGGTGTAGGAAGAGCGGAAAGCAGGAAGCTGGCAGGAGCCCACTGTGATGAAACAGACACTCACCAGTCTCCAGCCCGAGCCTGCAGAGTCTCCTCCTCCCTCCCCATCTCAGGAATTTAGGAAGGGGCTACCCAGGTAATTGTCTGTCCCTTATCTTGAACTCTTCTCTAGATTATTTCAAAAATAAACGAAGGTAACTGTAAACACTAAGTTGTCTTGGGAAATTCCCCTAGTGAATCGACCATATAGCTAGCTAGTGTTCCGACCTCCATGAGACACATAAAGGGCAGTCTAAATTACTAAAAGACAACATCTGTAGTAGTAAAATAAATATCCCAAATTTCTACTTCACTTAATCAAGGCCTTAGATGTTAGGGATTTCTCGGGCTTATTTTTAAAAATCTGGAGGGAACTATACTTAAAATTTATGCAAGTGAAGATCATTGGTGTAAAAAAAAAATCTCATGAGTAAAAACCAAGATATTTTGTGAAAACAGACCAACCCTTCTCTCTCCACCCTAGGCAATTTCCTCTAAGAATTTTATTGAAAATAAATTCTATTCGATTTGAGTAATTATAGGACATAAACCACGCGAGTGTGCTCCTTTCCCCTGTATTAATGAATTAGAATACACAAAAACCTCAATAAAAATGATGTAAGGGCTTATGAGCATCATTCAGGGTTTTACTAGTCACTTTCATTTCATAAAACTGCCATTTCCATTAAAGCATTATGTAAAAAATGGGATTTTACTACACCAACATGCATATTTATCACCAATGAATTTAAACAGTGGGTATAAAGTACAGAGTCAATTTTACAAATAAAATATTCAAAAGTTATACTTTCCTTTAAAAAAAAAAAGGAAGATCTGGTCTCTCTGGAAATACAGTGCACACTTTTAATCGCCATCCTTCTAATCTCCTAACCCTTATTTCAAATGTTTAATCAAGACCAGTAACAAAGCAACCTCAAATGTGAAATGGAAGGTCAAGAAAAAAATGGACGCAAACTAGGAGTCTTTTAAAATAACTTTAGGTTTTCTCCTTTTTAACACTTTGAATAATGTTCTTCATGCCTCGCACTCTGCACCTTCACCCACGGAAAGTCCTGAGGTGGACAGACGCTCGCGAAGGCGGCTGCCGCCAAGTATGACACCCGCTCTGCAAGCAGGTGGGTCAAGCGAAACGCGGTGTAACACGGTGCAACATCGGCCCACACCTGCTTTACTGACATTTTAAAGTGTATTTTTTAAGATAGTAAGATGATCAGGAGTTGACCTTTCTTAGAAAGCAAATATGACAATACCAGCAAAAATAAAGACAGCATTAAGAGAGAAAGGAGGAACAGTTAATTTTTCAGTCTTACAAAAATGGAGTCTTAGAACTACAAAGGTCAGTTTAAAGGTCAAAAAGAAGGGTGCAATCCAGCCAAATACAGTAAGAGTATTGAAAGGTATTCAGAATTTCGTCATAAATGGCTGGATAAAGTTATCAATCAGGAAACACAAGAGCATTCTGTGGAAACAGCACTCCATGAATTCTTGAAACATTTACCAATCTGTACATGGGTCTTCGCTGTGATCATCCATTCAGGAACCCACGGAGAAAAAGACCAATAAAACTCTTCCTTCCAGGAGAGGCGAACGCCACTGTCGACGAGGACTGGGCCCCAAAGCCCAGGCCCCGGAGACCGGAAGGGAAGAGTGAGCCCCAGACAGCGCCGACCCGGCCCTGTCCTTACTCTGCGTGAGCAGCGGGACTGAGTGGGGCGAGGCGTGAGCGCGTCACTTCACTGTTACTCAGCGATCTAGTTCAAGCAGAACCGCAGAGAGGACACCAGGGACGCGGGGCCAGCCCGGCACGGCGGCAGGTGCCGCGCAGAGGCTTCCGGGGAAGGACCACCTCTCAAAACACACAACGGACCCTTAAATCTCAAAAATAAGAAAACAAACAACCCAATTAAAAGCCGGGGAAAGGATCAGCGCGCACACCTCATCAAAGAAGACATCCAGCCAGGAAGACACAGGTGACTCCGGGGCGGAGAAGCCCCAGGGAATGACGCGTGAGGCGCCGCGCGAAGGCCGGTCTCGGACGCCACACCGGGGCGCCGTCCACCGCGGGCGGAGACACAGCTGGCATGCACGCTCTGGAAGGCGATCTGGCAGGTCCTTAAAAAATGAAACAACTGAACACTCTCACCCTGCAGCCGGCAACCGCACGCCTGCTACCCGCCGGAGCCCAGAACGTCTGCACACGCATGCTTCTAAGTCTCACTCGTCATCACCCACACTTGGCAGCAGCGGGGCGTCGTCACCAGAGGCTGGATGGACACGCGCAGCCCAGCAGCAGACATCATCAGCAGTGGAACAAGCTCTGAGCCGCAAAGTCCAGACGTGGAAGAATCCAAAATGCATGTCGCTAACCTTAGAAAGGCCCATCTGAAAAGGCCACTCCGGCACGGTTCCACTCAGTGACATTCTGCAGCGGGCAGCATGGCGGAGACAGGAAAGATCACGCATTGTCACCGGGACGCAGAAGGCGGCAGGGGTGCATGGGGAGGCGGCGGACGCTGGGACGGCCCCGCCGGAGGCCGCCGTGCCAGAAGCGGTCATCAGACAGTCGTCCAGACCGGCCGAACGCACAACGCCAAGCGTGAGGGCCAATGCACCCTGTGTGACGGCGTGTGCGTCGCCGCAGTGTGCCGAGCTGACGCGCGGGGCTGTGTGCGCGCTGCCCCAGGGTCTACGCAGCTCTGGGCTTGCGGCTCAATCTGGCTGTGACCCTCTAGCTGCCCTTAAACATAAAGCATTTGTTTAAAAGAGAGAAGTAAGTATTTGACTGACTTTCAGAGCAAAAAGTATTTGACTTTTATATTGACTCACTTTTGGCAGCGCTCCGATACTGCATGTTACTGCATGTTACTAACATGATACTGCATGTTACTGAGATTACGAAGCACACAGTGTGTGTATGTGTAAGTTAATCTAAAACGATGTCTGAATGAAGAAAGACGTTTTGTTTTACAAAGAGATGCTTTCCTTCCCATTTCTGAAGTCCATGAAATTCTGGTTTTACAAACACACCCCCTTCCCTTGTAATATGACTGACGTCGCCACGACACTTAGAAGCTCAAACTTCACGTCACCAGTAAGTCCTAGGCCAACTTGGTGTATAACCTATCAGGTCTCAGCTTTTCGAAAACAAACAAAATTATTAGCTTCACAACAGTTTTTCACTCTGCATAAAAAGAGCTGTATTATTTTATATGCTTGCACACAAAATTTCTATACACTCTCTCTCCCTTCCCCAACCCCTCCAAAACACAAGTTACCATATTTCACTCCACTCTGAAAAGATTACCTTCTGGGAAGGTAATAATCTGTCTCCAGAAGCCTAAGACTCATGATGGATTTTGTTAAGACAGTAAAATTATGCTTGAGGTTTCACTACAACAGACTCTATGCATGGAAAAAGTATATTAAAGTGGGAGGAAATGGACACTATAAAGTAAAACCTGTTGTCTATCTCACAGAGATCTAAAATTCATCCTTTGACAGTCTATTTTCATTAAGGTATTCACCACGCTCTCCCTGCCAGCCGCAGTGCGCCATCATCATGCTGCTTCTCATTCGCCCAACTCTTCCCCCTCCAGACCGGAAGCTCCGCGTACACTTTCCTGTCCCCTTGCTCACGACTGACCACTAACACCCATAACACTTCCAGACAGAGCAGGTGCTCGACAAACCTGCCGAACGAGGGGATGGATGGCTACGCCATGCTCCCCTGCTCTACTCTTCCCACACACAGCAGGCTTGGGAGACCCCCGCAGGGCTGCAGACCCCTGCCCAGCAGCAGCGCCTGTCCCTCCTCGGCCCCTCCACCCCAGCCCAGGACTCAGTCATCAGCTGACATCTCGGGTGTCCTTTTCCTACTGCTGTCCCCCAGAGTAGACCCCTCCCCCCATCACGGGTGCCCTGAGCCCAGGGCAGGGCGCGGCGACGTGTGGGGGGATGGAGCCGGACCCCCCACGCCGCTGACCCCGGCGGGCGTCTTTCCTGCAAACAGATGCCGGCTCCTGCCTGGACACGCGGCCACGACCCCCGAGCTCACACCCAGGGGCGGCATCAGCAGCCCGTATCAGCCACGCTGTGCTCAACATTAGTCTACGGCAGTTTTATTAAAAGCTGTCCCCCCAAAAAACGGGAGGGGGTAACAGGTATCGCAGTAACAGATATTCCGAGAGGATGAGCGCTTAAATAACCATGCATTCAAGAGTGCGGGCACTGGAAGAAGTGTTTCCTTTTTTATCTATTTTCTTGATTGACTTGTTAGCGCACACATTAAATCAATGTGTTAGACACAAAAATAAGGCCTTACAAGCATGTGTTTTTAAATGGCTGACACTGGGTTTCGAGATTTCAGCAGAAAGCCTAATTGTGAAGATCTTACTTTGAAATAACCGCATGTAAAGCACCCTACGCATGACACCTAACTTTGCTGTGAAGCCCTGGAATGAAAGGTTCTAAATTCACAGTCCCCTCCCTGACAGCCTCGGGGACAGCCCGCAACCAGAGATGTCACACCCGTTAGCCACACCCGTTAGTGCAGGCCGAGAATAACCCACCCACAGGCGCTAAGAATCCGCCTGACTGAAAACGACACAGACCTCCGGGCTCCCTGGGGGCAGAAAGACAAGCTCAGGGCCGCGCTGGCCAGCGGAGGCCGAGGCCACACTCGGGAAAGCTGCCCCAAGGAGACCCAGAGCTGGACAGCAAGGGACTGCAGGGCACTCGCAGCGCGCGTGAACAGGTGAGCGACGTGCCTGCGGAATGTACAGCAAACCCTCAGGAAGACCAGGGCATGAAACTCTCACGAAGAAGTCCCATACGATCGGAAATAATGAACTCGGGCGCACGCCCACGGTCATAGAGCTGAAGCTGCGTTGGGGACACGCGTCACGAGGCGCACAGAGAACAACGCCACCGCCGCGCCCAGAGCGCTCAGGCCGGGGCGCGGGCCCGCAGGTGGCGGGGTACAAAGCGAGGCTGGAGAATGACTACCATTTGGGTATTTGGGTGTTGACTACACTAGCGTATTTTTCTTTTCACAGAAAGACGGCCACCTGTAGTCTGTGTAAGATCCAGTGTTCTGTTGAAAACACTTCCGCTAGGCCCAGAATGCCCCACATAAACAGCACTGGAGCCCTGAGTATGGAGTTGTTAAAGACCAGTGTGCCGACATCGACGGCCATGCCTGCACAGGCTGCAAAAATCAAGGGTGTCGCTTAAAATGTTCAGAGTAGCACTAATTCAAGACAAAGACCCAGTCCAAAAATGTCAACAAATATCTGAGAACGCTGAAGCCCAGAAGCCTTGACTCCCTCTGAAATAAGCACTGTGCCTACTTCTCTTTAATGCAATTTTCCCCAAACAGAAGAGTGGCCGATGGTCTTAGCAAAGGGCTGAGTGTCCCGCGCCGCCCGCCGCGCGGCAGCACGCCTGACCGCCGTGACCTTCGCAGCAGCTCTGGAGGACCCGATCTGAGACAGCGGGGGGAGAAGGGGCGGCCTGAGCAAACGCCACAGATAGGTTTTTGCGGACCCACCCCCACCTCAGGCCAGAGAGAGCCAAGACACCGAGGACTACGAATCCCAGAATGCATCGTCACCGAAGGGGGGATGCTGGGACTGAGGGTGGAGTTAAGCATGATGTGTGGTATTTAACCAGACAGGTGGGCTTTGGGGGGCTCTCTCTTTGGCGGTCCCCTGGGCTTTGGTGCACCATTGGGATTCTAGCTCAGCAGGACTGGTAGGACGCATTCACCAATGTATTCTTTTTCTCCTTGAGTTGTCTTTTATTTCCCCTCCTTTTGTAAATAAACCCTTTAATTTTATTGTGTGTGCCTGTAATTGAGTCTTATTATAAGTCCCTTTTAAGCGCACGGGTGAGGACCCAGTCAGGCACCCCATTTTATATCGGGGCTGCCCTGTAACAAGACCGTGGAACAAACCGGGTTTTTTCAAAACGCCCAGCTGTGTGGCTGCCGCACCCGCACCCTGCGGGCACCACATGTGTAAGGGGGACAGAAACGGGCTTGCTTTGGGGGGTAGGAAACAAAAGCCATCCTTTAAGAACTAACAATCAGGGCCTCCCTGGTGGTGCAACGGCTTAAGCGCAGCGCTGTGGAGCTGTGCGAGCTTGATGCCCGGATGGGGAGAGTCCCACAGGGCGGGGCAGACCTCTCCTGTCCCGCCCGCTGCTCCCCTCAGCAGTGTGTTTCGGTCATCTGTTCTGCTCCCCACCAGCTTGTATGCATAAATAAATAAATCTTTAAAAACAAATAACAAGCTATAAGCTGAGAAGGCCTGGCGACACAGACTGGTCTTCTTGGCTACCGCGGCTGACCCTCGTGCGCCCCGCCCCTGCCACTTCGAGCAGGCAGAGGACAGCCTCGCACCCCCCGGAGGTCTCCTCCTGTCGCCAAAGGGCATGAGAAGTCTTGGGCGAGCGCGTCTCAGCTTCTCAGGCTCCGGGCTCCCCTCCCCCCATCAGTAAGGGGCGCCTGACTTCACAGAGGTCAGGGCGGCGGGACAGGCTACCAGAGCAGCCCACCAGGAACATTCATGCGCCAACAGATCGCTTCAACCAACAGACGAAAATTCAGACCGGCGTGCAAAGGACAGACCTTGGGTTTTTCAGCAAATCCCTCTTCTTAATTTTGTTTATGCTTCCATTTCAAACGGTCACACCAGACACCGAAAAGACGGCCTGTCCAGGCTGTATCCCTCTGTGGGGTGAGTGGGGGGAAACAACAGCAGGAAAAGGGTGTCCTCTATGACCTGAGGCCGGGGAGAGAGGCCGAGGCCCAGCGCAGCAACGCCCCAGGAGGAAGACACAGCTAAGAGGCAGCGACGTGCAGGCCAGGCCAGGGCGCCACGTGCAAGGACGAGGTGAGGCCCGCAAGGTGCAGAGGGACAGAGCCCCTCAGGGCGCTGGGGTGGCTGGGACCGGGGAAAACCCAAGCCTCGGGGACTGCCCACCACGGCTCCTCAGCAGGCCCACTCCTCCGCTCTGCACCAGAGGCGCCGAGGCTGAACCCCCAGCCCAGGGACCACCGCGCATGGCGGGCACCACGGGGACGGGGCCTGGGCGGTGCTCGCGCGCCCCTCTCAGCACCCAGTGAGCGCCACGGCAGGACCTAGCTCTCAGGGCAGCTGCCCGCCGCGTGCGAGCGTCTCTGCGCAGAGGCCGCGCCCGCAGCCCACTGGCCGCCGGATTCTCCGCCCCCGCTTCTCTCGCTTCCACGGGCCTGTTTCCAGTTCTGCTCCCAGCTTCCTCACAACAGGACACCCGGGACAACCGCGCCGCCCTCTCCTGCCCTGCCGGCGGCTGCTCTTGGTTGGGGCTCCCCACACCCCGGCAGGAAGGGGGTGGCTGCCCCGGGAGCAGAAGAGTCACAGGGGCCGATGGGCCAGCGTGCGGGCAGCAGCGTGGGGTGCACGGCGGCTCTGAAGGCGACGAGACCGGCCAACAGGCGCGCCCCGAAGAAGCCGGCGCACCCCGCCCTGCTGGCCGGGCCGGATCCGCCCCATGGCGGCACCAGACTGAGGGGCGCGGCGGGCGGAAGCCACTCCCGAGGGCTCCGCCAGCGGCCCTGGCACCGGCGCCGACTGCGAAAGCCAACACGCACCATCGCGCCCTCACAAACCGGCCAGAGGCGTGTGAAACAAAAGAAGAAAACCGAGGCCCTTCTTGGTCAGCCCCCGCCCCCGGCCCGAAGCAGAACGGGCACAGCGGCCCAGGCGGCTCGCTCTTCGCCCTCCCTCCAGAGGCCGCAGCCCCCCTGGCCGCCCGCCGGCTCGGCAGGCTCCGGGCCCAGCGCTGGCCGGGTCACGGCACCTCTGCCGCGCGGGAAGGGGCTGGTGTCGGGGAGGAGTCCGGAAGGACGGGCTGTGGGCAAGGCAGGACCCAAAACGCGCCCCGGCCGACAGCCAGCGCCACGCACGGCCGCCACCCCCCGGTGTGGCTCACACACGCGGCCATCGGGACCCCCCATCACTCAGGCCGCCGTCCTCCCCAGCAGCCGGCCCGGGCACCGCCGTGGCTGCCGCTCTGCATAGGGCGGAGGCGGGTGGCGGCGCGAGACTTGGGGCCACGCGGCGAAGCCTGCAGGGCTTTCCGTGGCGCGTGCAAGGCCGTTACTTTGCACATCCCCGTCTCAACAAGCACCCCAGAGAGCACCGGAGAGCGCCCCAACGCCCACTTTAGAAACCCGCACACCTGTGAAGTCTCTTCTCACACAAGTCTCACCTCACCTTGCAAAGACTCGCAGCAGACTGAAATGATTTGAAAGTCAATGTTTTCTAAATCTGCAGAGCCGTTAAACAAAATCTGAAGTCAGAAGGGAACACTCCCGGGCGAATCGAAGACAAGAGCTTCTAAAGGACCCGCGGTAAGAAACCGCTCCCGAAACACCTCACAGGTGACTCTGAATTAGCTGGAATTCAGGAATTATCCTGAGTGCTACGGACACAGGGGTGACCCCTGTGCGGGTCCACCCCACAGCGCCGATGGAGGCGCGGGGAAGGGGCCTCGGCAGCAGGCAGCCGCGCCTGACCGCACCGCCCCCGGCCTTGGGGCGCGTCCAGGGTAACTGCCACAGCCCAGCATTCCAGGACAATCTAGGGCAGAGGCCCACTGTCTGGAAGCACGCCCCCAAAGACTCCCCAACAGCCTCCATCCACCTCCCCCGACATTTATTCCCCTCACCCCTTTCCAGACAGGCGAAGGCTGTGGGGTCCACTGACAGGCCAGCTGCGTGCTCACCCAAACAGCAGGACCCGGCCTCCCCGGGGGCGCAGGGGTCGGGCGCTGCGCTGTGGAGCTGTCGGCAGCGGCGACACGAGTTTGATCCCCGGCCGGGGAGAGTCCCACATGGCGCGGCAGACCTCTCCTGCCTCGCCCGCTGCTCCCCTCAGCAGTGTATTCGATCTGCCTGTTCTGCTCCCCGCTCTGTCTCTGGTGAGCCCTCTCGCCGCCCCACGCCTCTGGCCTGTACCCCAGCTTGTGTGCATAAATAAATCTTTAAAAAAAGAACACAGGGCCTCC
>PVIJ01005365.1:73009-104821 GCA_004024925.1 Scalopus aquaticus
AAAAAAAATAAAAAAAAAAAAAAAAAAAAAAACACAGCAGGAGCCAGACCCGCCAGCAAGGGGGTGCACACACGCACACCAAGTGCCCGACAGAAGACAGTGCTGGGCAGAGGCGGCACAACACGAAGCCGCCGGTCAGACTGGCAACAAGCCTCCCGAGAGGCGGGGGCAGCCAGGCGGTGCTTCCACAGCGCGCAGCTTGGGGCAGTGACGCCACGAGCGGCCGGTCAGGACAGCCCCTGGACTGCGCTGTCGCCCGAGGTCTTCCCGTCTGCTCCGAGCGGGAAGGCGGCCGGAGCACACCAGGGCTCTTGGGCTCTGCACATCGAGAACTTCTGCTGAAGTGACACATTTAACATTTGAAAAACTGGATATTCTGGAGCTACAATTTTGCCCCACTGATGTATTTTAAAATCAAATGACTGCCAAGTTCAGTAACTTTGTTTCCATAACCAGGATTTTAGAAAACTTGCTTCTGTTTCCTTTTCCGGAAAGCCAGCAGCCAAGGTAAAAACTTCAAAGGCGGCACAGACCCAGGAGAGAGGGCCCAAGCAATTCTGGTGGCGCTGCTGGAGGGGCCTAAAATGACAGAAGAGAGGCGGGTGGAAACCGTAATGCAACTTTGCTGTTCGCACAGCCCGGCGCAGTCACCGCGGAAGCTTTTATTTCACTTTATGAAAGACACTCGGCAGCCTAATGGGCCTCGGCTCCCTTTGTGTCCCCTTCTTGTCATCTTCTGAAACCTCGCTCGTCTGTTCCCAATCATGGTCACCTTCAGACAGCAAATTTTTCAAACACAAATGGAGGATGGATGAGGCTCTCTGGAGATAACTCCCGACGTAAAACTCAAGGTCCAAGTTCTCTCGTCCAGTCCAGCCAGTGGCGGCTGCCGGAGTAACCGAGAGCCGCCTCCCCGGCCTAGGCCACTGCAGGTCAAAGTTCCAGCGCTGGCAAGACGGGCGCTGCCCCATTTCCATAAACAAGCGCAGGCGCTAGCAAGTTAGGGGCTCACCTTTCCCCTAAGCAGCAGTTCAGACTAATCCCTAAATCCACACCTGGATGCAAAGCTACCAAGGAGTCGTGGCAACAGCGGAGGCCTGTCCTCGCCACACGCCGAGAACCACGGCACTTCCGGCCCAGCAGGCGCGGCCCAGGCGCCCACTTTTCCTTAGAGTCAGCTGTGAAGAGAAGTGAATATGTGAGCGAGGAGCGCAGGCCCGGGTCACGCGTTCCCTCTGTGGCACAAGGTCACAAGCAAACAGCCTGCGCCGTGAAGGCTCAAGCGTGCGCAAGCCAGACGCCACCTGCCTCTGGGGAGCCGCGGCCACGCACTCGCCCCAGCTGGCGCCGACACCGCGCGCTGCGCAACAGCCCACGCAGCGAGGTGTCCCATCGGCGCTTCCTGAGCCACGGGACCCTCCCTGCCCACTTGGGGCACGAAGCTGACGACTCCAAGCGCGCCCTCCTCACGCCAGAGTCGGGGTCCCTAACCGGCCCACAGCCTGTGCCGCCCAAGCGCCTACTTTCTTCCCAACCCACCGGCGCTGTCCCACCTGAGGCCACCGCCCGACCGCGGGTCGTCTCCTCCTCGGCACCGCCGCCCGGCCTCGCAGGAGGAAGGGTCCAGGGGTCCGCAGCGCGCCTGCCCTTCACCACCTTAAGCCGTGGGCTCGGGAGGTGGCTGCCGACCACGCTCGCGACCCTGCCGTGGGGGAGGCGGGAAGGGAGTCCCGGGCAGCTCGGAAGCACGCGCGGCTGCTGACCAGGAGTGAGTCCCGGGCAAGGGTGGGCGGGCGAGGGCAAGCAGAGCCCCTGCGCGCCCGAGCCCAACAACGGCGCGAGCGGAGCCGGAAAGGCAAGATCAGCTGCGGAAGAAGCGACGCCCGCGGGAAGTGCTCTCACCGCTTCGAGCAGCCCTCGCCAAGCCCCCGGCCCGGGCGCCCTCGGGGGCCCAGAGCTCGCGCCCCAGCACGGCCTGGGCTTCCACACGCCACACACGCCCAGCACGGAAGGCGTTGGGCGCACACAGCCCTGGGCCACCTCAGATGGCACCGAGAGCGGAGGAGTGTTCTTCCTTGGGGTGACGGGCGTCTCAACTGTCACCTTCTTACGCAAAAGTCGGCTTTAAATTGGGTTCATCGAAGTGAAGCACCTGAGGTCAGACCGGTCACACGGGCCAGTTTCCGTCCTGAAACGAGCATTTCATGCAGCCAGCAGGAGCGGCCGCGGCCACCTCACCATCCCAGCCTCAGTTTAAAACAAGAACCAGCAAAACCCCACAAAGTACCAAAAGTGCCAGCGCCTGCTCCGGTCGAGAGCTAACAGCCTTCAAGGGCGCCACTCTCCATCTGGCCTCTCTGAGGCTTCCCCAGCAAGCACTTCCGCGCGCCGCCACCACGCTGTAGCCACCCAGGGCGGCCAAGCACAGCGGTCTCCCCTGACGGAGCTGGGGGAAAGAACGACACCGAGGAAACCGAGTCCAAACCCAGCCTGTCCAACGCCGGGCCGCACCCACACAGCGCTGCCCGCCGCCCAGGCAACCCTCTTTGAAGAACGGGGACAAAAACGTGAATTTTCTCAATGAAGCTCTTCCCACAAAATCTCCTCAGAGGAGAACGGGTGTACCGGGTGGTGGAGCCTGAGGGGCTCACTCAAGGAAGAGTAGCTGAGAAGCGACACAACCTGAGTCGGCCGCTCGCTGGCTGCCCCTGCGGACGCAAGGCCCGAGAGCGGCAGCCACCGGCCCTGCAACTCCAGCCGCGCTCTCAGCACCGCCAGCCCGACCCTGTCCCCGGCCCGAAGTCCCCTCCGTCCCACGGCTCCCCGCCTGCTTCTCCTCAGCCCGCTGCATTCAACCTCTCAAGTCGGGAGGCGACACCTGTCAGGGCTGGCGTCCCTCGGGCCAAGCCACTGGCCCGGACCTTCAGCCCTGCCCCTTCTCTAGAGCGCAGCGCCGCGGGGCTGAGGGCGACGCAGCTGTGCGGGGCAGGCGCGGGTGCGTGTGTGCGTGCGGGTGTGCGTGTGTGCGCGTCTCTCCCTCCTAGGTGAGCGGCCGCAATTCCTGGAGCAGCCACCCCAGGCCCCCGGGGCGACTCGGAGAACTCCTCCGAGACCACCGCGCCTCCCCAGGCTGGCTCCTCCGGAAGGGCGACCCCCACCAGGCTACCGCGCAGCCACGACCGGTGTCACGATTCCGTGGCGTCTCCCCGCTGCCATCTGGAAACCCGTGACTCCTTGCACGTCTGGGGCCGCTTCGGATCGCGAGGCGGGAGGCCGAGGGACGCCGGCGCTGGACTGCCCCTGGGTCCTCTGCGCAACGCCGGGGGTGACCTCTGGGTCCGAACGTGCCATCTGCCAACGCCGGCAAGTCACCCGACGCGACCTTCCCACCCGCGTGAGACCGGGCGCCCGGCAGCATTCAGCCCACGAGCTGGGCGCAGCGGGGTGGCCGCTGGTGTCCGGCCTCGACGGAGTCCCGAGCCGCCCCGCGCCCACCCGCCCCGGCGGCTCCGGGAGCTGGGTCCTCCGGGCGTCCTCTGGCCTTCCGCTGCGGGCCGGCCCGAGCCTGCTGCTCCACACTCCGGGCCGTGCAGGGCGCAGGCGGCCCGGCCCGGGCCCCGCGGCGCTGACGTCTGGTGGAAAAGAGGGGGGCGGGCCAAAGGTCATGGAAATACGAGGGACAAGGGACAGGGCCCGGCCTGCCACCGACACGCGGCACGCTGGGCTTCCCTGGCGCCAGCTCCAGGCTCCTCTGGGCAGGGAACGGCGCCGGACCCAGGCGCGGGCGTGGGGGCACGACGGGGGCGGTGGGGCCGCCCCGAGACGCTCCTCTCCTCGCGCAGCGCCGCAGGCTCGCCCGGGCTCCGGGCTCCGGGCTCCGGGCTCCGAGGCGCGGGCCTGTCCGCATGGGGCTTCCCTCCTGCGCGGGAACGCGGCGGGCGGGCGGGCGAGGCGGTCACGTGCGGCGGCCCCGGAGCCCGCGCGGGCGTCGGGGCCGGGCGCGGGCTCCGGGCTTACCTCGGAATTTGAGCTCGTGCTGCGGCTCGAGGCTCAGGACCTGCTCCACCTTCGCCATGTTCCTCGGCGGCGGGCACCTCCGGCGGGGAGACCCCAGAGGTCACCTGCGGCGGCGGCGGCGGCTGCGACCCCTTTAAATGCGGAGGGGCCGGCCGGGCGCGGGCGGGGGTCGCCGGCGGGTGCGCGCGGGGGGCGGCCTGCGCGGTGCAGGCGCAGGGGCGGAGGGCGAGGGTGAGGCCGCGGTGCCCGGCGAGCGCACGGCACGCAGGCACGCACGCTGCGACGCACGCACGCACGCACGCACGCACGCAGCGGGCTGGTTGGCTCCGGCGGCGGGAAGCGGCGCGGGCCCTCCGGGCTGTGCGCAGGCGCGGCTCTGGCCGCGGGGGCGGGGCCGCCGGGCGGCTGGGGGCGGGGCGTCGCGCGGCTGCGCGGAGGGGCGGGGCCCGCAGCCAAGACTGCCCCGCCCAGGTCGTTTGTCTCCTCGGGGTCCTGGGGCGGCCTTTGGGTGCAGAGCTTGGCTAGAAAGGGGAATAAACTTGCACTTTCCTCTTGCTGGTGCACTGGCAGGCCCTGCTGCAGGCTTTGAATGAAATGAAAGTGCTAATTATTCTTCCTGCAAACACTGTGTTTATGGCTGAGCGGGCTTGCTGGGCGCCGCAACGGCGACGACGATAAGTGTAAACACAGGAGCACCCGCCAGGCTGATTCGGTGCCGCGCTGATGAACGCGCTCCGGAGCAGCAGCGACTACAGTAAACAAAGTTGCTCGACATGAAATGTCGCCGTGTAACAAGCTCTGCGCAGAGCCCTCGCTAATAGATGCTGCAAATGTTTAGAAACACCAGGGCCGGGGAAGGCGGCTGCGCTCCTGCTCTCGGGAGACCCATGTGGAGAAGCAGCTTTTGCACAATGAGCCACGCAAATAACCTGTTCTTAAAAATGGCTGGCTCCCCGGCAATGGACCTCCCAGCGAACAACATTGCGAGTATTATTTCACTGCATGGTGTTTAACACATAAAACGTGCCTTCTTCATGGGCTCCTCGTGGCTGGAAGAAACAGACTGCAAATAAATAGCAAAGCTCACTTGACATGGCAGGCAGCTGGGATTCTTGGTGTTGTTCTTTCCATTTTTCTGCACACTTCAAATTTTTCATGATAAAAGTTTTTAAAAGATCATCTTTGTCTTTTAACTGGAGCATTTTGTCCATTTACACTTATTATATTTACCAATATATCTGAATTTATTTCTACTGTCTTCTGTGCTTTCTCCTTGCACCTGATTTGGGTTTTGTTTTGTTTTTTCTTTCTCCTCTCTCTTCTTGCTTCTTCAGGGGCTACTTTTTTCCTCAATCCAGTTTTCTTCCACTTACACACTCTATTACTTTAGTGATTACCCTAGAAATTTTGACGTGGGTACTTGGCTTATGAAAGTACATTTAAAACTATTTCCTTAGCTTGTTGCTCCCTTTAAGGTCTTTAGGACACTTTAATCATCTATTTAGTGTTTCTAAAGTTTAAGTTGTTCTTGTTGAACCCCATGAATGATTACTAAATTTTTCATACTTTCCATGGGAATTTAGACTCACCTGCTCATTTAACAATTTATTTACTCATCTTTTCTTCCTGGATCTGAGAACTTACAGCTGTGATCACATTCCTTGTTCTGAAGTTCATCTCTCAAATTCCATTTCAGTGAGAGTTTGTTGGGCAAACTCTGTTTCTGTTTATCTGAAAATGACTTTATTTTGCTCTTGGCCTGGAAAGAGATTCTGGTGGGCTCATTGAATTGGCAGCTGTCATCCCCCTGCACTGGGAAGATCCCACACAATGGGTCCCAGCTCCCATTGTCCCTCTTGAGGTCTCAGATAGCCATCCCATCCTTCACTCAAAGACCATCAAAGACCCCATTCTGGGGTCCCATGGTTTCACCCCAGTACATCTACTGTCTTAGTCTGTTCAGACTGCTTAATAAAACACCATCAACTGGGTGGCTTAAAAACAACCAACATTCCCCACAGTTCTGGAGGCTGAGACATCCCAGACCAAAGCACCAGCAGATTCCACGGGGCGGGGGTGGGGGACAAGCCCCGCTTCCTGGGTCCTAGTGGCTAGTCTCTTGCTCCCTGGGGTGTCTTTTATAAGGCTGTAATCTATTCAGAATGGTTCCCCCCTCGTGCCCTAATCACCTCCCAAGAACCCCACCTCCAAAGACTATCACACTCAGAATTAGGGGTCAACATAGGATTGGGGGAGAGAGTGTAAATGTTCAGCCCACAGCATTTACCCTGAGTGAACTCTCTGGCTCTCTGAATTTGTTGATTGGTGTCTTTCACCATTGTAGAACATTCTCAGACAAACTTTTTTTCTAAGATTTATTTATTCATGCATACAAGAACTGGGGTGTAGGCCAGAGGTGGGGGGGGCGGTGAGAGGGTTCACCAGAGACAGAGTGAGCAACAGAACAGGCAGAGTCACTGAAATCCATTGCTGAGGGGGTAACCGGGGAGACAGGAGAGGTCTGCTGTGCCCTGTGGGTCAGCTCCCTGGCCGGGGATGGAACTCGTGCTGCAGTGGCTGCCGATGGCTTCATAGTGCTGAGACTTAACCCATTGTGCCACCAGGGAGGCCTAAGTATTTTATAGACTCTCTCCTCTTTTTGCAGTAATAAATGCTCAGGCAACTTTTTAAGAAAAAAATTTATAGTGGTAAAATGCACCTAGCAAAATGTACTATTTTCACCATTGTTCAGACTACTGTTTCACAGCATTCCGTTTCACAAGGCTGTGCGGCCGTGTGCAAAAGTCTCTTCATCTTGCTGGCGTGAACTCGGTACCCATTAAACTCCAACTCCCTTCCCCACCCCAGTCCCTGGCACCCACCACCCCGCTCTCAGTCTCTATGAATGTACGCACCCCAGGGGCGTCCCACGGCATCTTCCTCTGTGTCTGGCTTCCATTCGGCAACTCGACGTCCAGGCTCCTTCTAGCAGCACATCTGTGCACTATCGCTTTCTAATATCACCTCAGGCCCAACCTCTCGCTCTTTTTCTTCTGGAAGTCTGACTAGCAGTTTATTCAACCAGTGTTTCAAACTGTAGGGTGTTTCCCAAGAGTAACTTATAAAATCAATTTAGTAGGTTGTTCCCAGCATTGAGAAAGCAAGCAAATAGAAAATATTGGACTGTATTGTATTATTTCATGAAACTTTTGCCTCAGTTGTATTTATTAACATACCAATACATATATCCACGTAGTGAGTAGAAATAAAACGCATTTATTACTGCAGAAAGAGAAGAGAGTCTATAAAACACTTAGACTTTCCATTCCACTCTTCAAGTCTCTGCTCCGCTGCCTTGAAACTTAATATCTCATCCCATGTCCCACATTCTGGATATTCTTCAAACCTTTCTTGCTGTCACTAATTTTACCTCATACAGACGCTAAACCTAATGGAGGAGTTTTTCATTTCAGTTACTTTTTTAAGCCTGTCAGTTCTGTTTTGTGCGTATACTGATGTCTATCTTTTCCCACACACACAGCTTGTCTGTGCACACAACGTCCGGTCACACTTGCAGGGTTCGAACACTGGCCCAGCTCTCTCCTGGGAGTGGTCCTAGGTCAGGGTTTCAGAGTCGCCTCCCCTGTGGGGACAGGAGGCGCTCCCAGGACAACCTGGCCGCAGGAAGCCCACGTCCTGGTCCGTAGCAGCTTCTACTTCCGCCATCACGGCCACCGTGGAAATAGGCCCACAGAGCAGGGAGAGGCGGACGGCCGCAGGTGTGTCCCCTGGTCCCCTCGATTCTGAGAGTCCGTGCTGCCGTGGACGCCCCAGGGCGGCTGTCCTCAGGGGTCACGGCTTCTGTCCCGGCCCGCCCGAGCTGCCTGTCCCCGCCACCTCCCCAGCCTGGCCTCACCGGCCGGCCCGTGCACCTCCACAGCCTCTGCCCTGGCCACCCTCGGCCCGGCAGCCAGTGTCCGTCTGACGAGCAGACGACCGAAGGCACCACTCGGGAGCCGAGTCTGAGCGCCGTTCTCGCTGTCTCTGCGTCCCACCCCGCTCAGTCGGGGCACGATGTTCTGCAAAGTCAAAAACCGATAGTGACAAGAAGTGAAGGTTTATCTTAGGGCGCCGCGAATCTGATTTTCTGCCAGTGATGAGGCTGAGTTGCGGGAAGCTGTCGCCTTCCCAGCTGGGCCCAGAACCCTTCTGTGAGGCTGTCTCCTGGGCCATCTTGGTGCTGAGAACTCGGGGGGCCAGGGCCCCTCAGGAAAGCAAAGTGACAGGCTTCTGTGATACGGAGAATCTCGTATGGGGACACAGTTACCCAGATCCTGAAAAGCTGTGAATTAAGCTGAAAGGGATCTGCCCCAAGGGCCAGAGCGGCCACAAAAATGTGGGGTCCTGTGACGCCAGGAGCGGCCTCATGGTAACAGTGGGAACAGATTTCTGAGCGGGGGCTGCCCACGGCCAGCGCTGGGGCCTCAGAGGAGACACAAAGGAGCCCTGTCTGGGGGGCCCCCAGTTGGAGGCGGGAGTAACTGCTGCTGTCGGGGGAGGGTTGTGTGGGCGGCCCCACGAGACCAGGAGGCGGCCGGCAGGAGCGAGGCCCGGCGCCCAGAGCAAAGAGCCCCACGCCAGCCAGCTCTTCTATTTCTTCTCCCGGGTCGCAGTATCTGACCCCAGGTCCTCAGGCAGAGACACCCCGGCAGTCTCCATATCCCAAGGGTTCAGAGACTCTCCCAGGAGCCAGGCCAAAGGTCAGGCCTGTCTTCAGCAAGGCTGCGTTCCCCAAGACCGGGCTGGACCCATCAGAAGCTGCCTGACCCCCGGCAGCCCGCAGGGACACCTGGACGCTCGGCCACTTCTCTCTGGCCTCACGTGTTCTGTCCACATGCTCTGTCCAGATGGGTGTTTCTGGTGACTTGACTCTATGCGCAGCTCAGGGCCCCAAGGCCTGGGTGGGGGTAGCGGGGGCTTGAGCAAAGAGACAGAGACAGGGACAGTGAGCGAGCTGGGCCCAAGGCACTTTGCCTTTTGAAAACTAGTCCCTAAGCCACACGGGCCACCCGCGAGGCCTGTCCTGGCCCGAAGGGAGGAGACAGCGCTGCCCGGGGTGGGCTGCCAAGACCAGGGCACACGCAGGGCTGGGGACGCTGCAGTCATCGGCGGGGCCCACACCGGCCGCACCTGGGCTCCGGTGCCCCTCCAGGAGGGACCTGCCTCAGCTCCTGCCAGGCGGGGCCTGGGCGGGCAGCAGCCGAAGCAACAGCAAACCTTTGGGGAGGGGCCCTGTGCCCATGGGGTAATGGCCCTGCCCCTTCCTCTGGGAGCGGGGGCAGGTGTTTGTTTGCTTCATGGATGGATTGATTTTTGGCTTGTTGAGCATCGAGGGACCCTGCTGGACTCTGGGGGGAACCTGACTTTTGTCTTCTGTCTTGTCGAACCTGAAAGACAGAATGTCAAAGCTGCTTTTTGCAGCCTTCAGCAGCTTTCCAGGACGCGGGTTCTTTCTGAGGGTTTTCTCTTCCCGTTCCTTTTAGACGTGGGAGCCCTTCTCGTGCCAGCTCATCGATGCCCCTAGAGCATCGTGCCCAGCACGTGGGCGGCTGGGACCAGGAGGGTCACTCAGAATGACCAGTCCCGTATAATGCCAGTAACAGGGCTCTCGTGTATAGAGTTTTCATGTTAAAATTTTTTTTTATCGCACCAGCTCTTAGATCTGAGTTTCTGGGATCATTCCCAGCACATGGAACTCCTTGGGAAAATGGCTGATTCGAGGGCAGGAGCAGGGAACAGATGAACCTGGAACTTCTTATCGTGCCGGAAGGCAAGAAAGTCCTCAAGAGACAAAACTACAGGGAACTTGAAAGGGACACAGTGGCCCAAGCTGGAACAACTGGCGTGACAGCAGCAAGTAACACGGCACTAGATTATGGCCCAGAGTAGAAAATAAATATCCGTGAGTCCATGCTGAGAGCAAGTAATGGCTGAATAAATAGAGTAGAAAGGACAGAAGAACGCCACGTAATTGATGGAAGCGGTTCCTCCCTCGTGGAGACAGAGCACGGCGCCCCGCCCCCGTCAGTCCAGGCCGCGCTTTGCTCCGTCCCTCCAAAGGGGATGGCTTGGACAGCCCAGGCCCGGCGAACATTCCAGCAGCAGGCGGCCCCTGATAAGCCCCCCAGAAGTGTGCACTCTGACATGGGGTCCGAGCCCACGCCCCTGGCTAGCCAGACAAACTGACATCGAAGGGGACACTACAACCGCCGGAAGAGCTCTCCTCAAGCCGGCAAGGTTATGCGAACAAGGAGAGGAAGAGACTCAGCCACAGCCCGGAGGAGCCTGCGTCGCCTTGTCTGGTTTGCAGGTGAGGAAACTGAGGCACAAGGGGTTTAAAAGTTTCGCCCAAGAGAAGCCACAGACTGGGGACCGCCAAGGATTTGGAGCAAAGCGTGTGGGGCGCATTTCTCAGCAGGGGGGCCAGGTGAGGGGGAGGGAGCGTCTGGAGAATCCCGTGGCCCTGCCACAGGCCCTTGCTCTCCCTGTTCCTGCTCTTTCCCACCTTCTTTCCCGCACTGACTCATTGTCACCATCTTCTCACAAGCTCACAACCTCACAACAGGTTCACGGCACGCCAGGCATGGCGCCGGGGCTGGGGGCCCGCGTTCAGGTGATGCAGGGGACACGTGAACACAGGTGAAACCCAGCAGGCGTGGGGTGGGGTGTGACGGGGTGGCTGGGGTGGCGTGAGCTGGCCTGGGAGCTGGCGCTGAGGGCCCCCGTACCCCACTTCTGGCTCACTTCCCTTCCTGGCACTTTCGCCCACGGGAGCGACGTCACTGTGTGTTTATCTGTGTGTCTCCCACCAGGGAGCAGGCCCCGAGCGCTGGATCTGACACCCACCTCCGGCCTGGAGGACTGAGGAGAGGTACGCAGGGGTGACAGAACCCCGGGCCCGCGGGCTGGCGTGCAGGGCCCGTCACCACCCGTGGACACAGCAGCCCAGACCCAAGCTGCAGGGGGAGGGGGTGGGCAGGGGCAAACCCCCTCACAGCTCTGCAAAAGGGTGCAGTCATGGGGCCTAACCCTTGTCCAAAGACGGGGAGCCCCCTCAGCCCCAGGCAGAACGCAGCGTCGCCTGTTCATCGCGGGTCTCAAAGGACCACGTGGACACTGGGGGTTTTGGGGCCTGAAAAGGCCCAGGCCCTGTCTCCCCTGCCCTGCTTCCCAGAATCCCTCTGGTTCTTTCTGAATGTGAGCGACAGGAGTAGGTTCTTGGTCCAGTCTCCATGCCTGGCACATAAAAGGTGCTCAATAAATGTTTGACGAATGAAGGAAATAATGTAATTAAGAATTTCCAGGGGGCGATGGGAGGAGAGAGTCTTTTCAATTCTTAGGACTTGTCCCCAAGCCCCCAGAAGGCCACATTTGCATACAAATAATTGATATTCTAATTACAAATCATTCCTATTGATTTATTAAGCAGATCCCCATAGGATCTCTAGAAGATAATTAGATTCCACGCTCCTTAGGGGCAAGGAGGCATATTTACCTCCTAGTGCCCCACGGCGGGAGAGGCGGAGGCGCTACATGATAAATGTTTGATGAGGCGGCGAGTCTGCGCGGTCCTGTCGGGGGAGTTTCTGGGGCCCCCAAGATCATTTCCAGCCGTGGGGAGGGGAGGGGGCTGCGCCCATGTGTCTGTGTGCTCGTGTGGGTGCAGCGTGTGGGGCTTTCCTTCCCCGGTCCCGAGGCTCTGCGGGCAGCCTTCCCCTGGAGGGGCAGACACAGGCGCCCCCAGAACCCTCAGTCCGTGCAGCGAGGAGACAGCTGGCAAGGGCGCTGATTTCAGGAGAGGGGGTCCTCTGGGCGTCTGGCCCCCAGCAGAGGCGGAAGCTGGACTGTGCAGGGAGGGAGCGGGGAGGGTGGCAGCGAGGATGGGGTGCAGGCAGTCCGCGGCCTTGCTCCCCTTCCCGGGACTCTCGGGGCCAGGGACCCGGACTAAGGGCCTGGCTGCTTTTGTCCGGGGAAGCCAGCAGGGCCGAGGCCACTATGTGGACTGTGAAGAGACAAAACTAAGCATCAAAGACGGCCCCGGGCAATCTGTGCTGCGGGAGGGCAGAGAAGAAAGGGGGAGCCCTGGGCTAGGGTGGGGGTACCTGTGGGTGTGGCGAGGTAGCAAGCACCCAGAGGTGGATCTATATTTCTGATTCAGAGGCTTGTAAACCAGTTACCGCAATTAAAACAAATTATTTAAAAAAGCCAAACCAAGATGACAAAGGATCAAGCAAATACAGGGTCCTCGGGAGGTCGAATCCCTGCAGTGACCCCCCCACCCCATGCAGGCTGAGTCCCGAGCTGTGGGCCTGCTGGCTTCTGGGGCGTGAGCTCAGGGCAGCGGTGAGACTTGCACTGCCCTGGCGAAGCAGCTGCAGGGAGGGGGTGGGGAGGCAGTGAGAGGGTGTGACCCAGTTATAGGGGTTCGGACTGGCGTTAGGGGATGTGGGGGAGGGCTGCAGACTGTGGGCTTTGCGCTGGGCTAGAGCTGTGGGGGAGGGGAGAGAAGTTCTATGGCTGGGGGCACGGGGGTGGTGGGGGGGAGAGGGGGCAGCTGCTACTGGCCAGGCAGCTGCCACAAGGTGGGTGGCGCCGGCTGGGATGGGGTGTCAGCCCTGGGGCTCAGGATGATGACGGAGGGATCCTGGCTTGGTCTGGCGCCGTCTCAGCCCCAAGGCAGCTGTGAGGGGCCAGCCAGCCCTGGCCTGCGCCTCGCTGTGGGTGCTGTTTCCTCACCTGGAAGGTGGGGACCAAAGAGGTTCCCCGCTCTTGGGCCCGAGAAGATTCAGTGATGGAAATTAAGTTCTTAGTGGTCCACATCCACCGCGCGCCTCCCCCTCCCCAGTAAAGGCTCCGCCATCATTCTGCGCCACCGGCATCTGGGAAAGTTCCACCTGCTTCTGGCGTCAGCAGCCGGGGGCTTGGGGCACACTCGGGGGTGTGGAGCTGCTGTGTGGCCAGAGATCCGAGTTACCTGCAACTAAAAGTGGGGCTTGTTTTGCCCCTTGGCACCTGCTGAAGTAGCACACGTGCAGAGTCCGACGGAAATCATCAGGGCGTGCGGCAAGCAGAGGCTTTGGGGTGATGGTGAGCCCTTCCTGGAGCCGGGAGACATCTTAGCTCTGCGCACCTCACATCAGCTTATCGCCCCAGTGGTTCTCTTCGTGTTTACCCTTCACAAGTTCCTTTATCCACTCACTCACTCGCTCACTCACATGTTCACCATCTTGAATAACTAGCGTGTGTCAGGCTCCCCAAGACACCCCACCCAGGAAGCGAGGCATTAGCAAAGGGCTCCTCGGCATCCACTCGCGGCTCTGTGAAGACGCCCGCTCTCCCCCCTTGGACGGAGTGAAAGCGAAGGAGGCTCAGTTACAGCAGAGGGTGGGGTGCTGTGTCCCTTCTGCGACTCCGGCGCAGTGGCGCCCAAGAACCCCGGTCTGTCTCAGGAGGTGCACCTCCCGTCCCAGTTTGTTTGGCGGTGACCATTTGGGGTGGTGACCACTCGCCCTGCACTGATGTCTATCACCGACTCCCCGGGGGCTCGCGTGACCCAGGATTTTTCGCATCGGACCCGACGACTCCCGAGTGAGGGGTGGCCTGGCCCTGCGCAGCGCCCACTGCTCTCCTCACCAGCCCCACCTCTCCTGCCTGTCCGCCCAGGGCCACCTTCCTCTGCCTCCTGCCGAGGCCCGTCCAAGCCCCTCTGGTCCTGGGTTATCTGCCAGCAGCAGGGGCTACAAGGAGTCGCAACCTTTTCTCATTTAACGTGGCATTTAGTTTTTGTTTTTTTAAAAGATTTATTTATTTATTTATTTATTTATGCAGGTCAGAGATGTGGGGAGGAGAGAGGACTCCCCAGAGACAGAGTGGGGAGCAGAACAGACAGATCCACTGAAACACACTGCTGAGGGGAGCAGCGGGGAGACAGGAGAGGTCTGCTGCGTCCTGTGGGAAGCTCCCTGGCCGGGGATCGAACTCGTGCTGCCGTGGCTGCGATAGCTTCATAGGCTGAGACTTAACCCCTGCGCCCCCAGGGAGGCCCTTAACTTGGCATTTAGGTGATTTGTCTCCCTTCATTTTTGTATGTCTGTGACACACAGGGTGGGGTCTTTTCTTTCAAACGAGAATTGTGAAAAATAAAGACACACTTTTTCAATTTTTAGGCTGTGACATTAAACACAAAGCCCCTCGACCTATGAGGGGAAAAAAACAAAACCAGAAAACACCACCACCACACGGGGCACAGGATGGGTGTGGCTTTTAACTGGCAGCTGTGCCAGGGTGATAATGGGACGTGTATGTTGATTGTTGGTGCAATTAAGAATATTGATTTATGCAGCCTGACTGCCTGCCGTCATTAGCTACTCATAGCAGCCCCATAAAGCCTGCACCATTACCATGGAGCAAATAGAATCACAGGGCCCACGCTGGAGGGGAGGCCAGAGTTGAAGGCACCCACACTCAGCGGAACGCCCCACCCCCACCCGGTGCTTGCTGGCCGCCTTTGCCTCAGGGCACAGCCCCAGCTAGGGCAACTTTATTCCACGGCTTGGGTTTCCAGATCTCTTAAACCTGTGTGGTGTTGTCATCTTGGTAATGCCAAAGCCATTCCTGAGGGGCGGGGTTCCTCTTCTTCCCCCAGAGTGGCCGGGGTTGTTCTGTTTTTTGGGGGGGTAGATGGGGGAAATCTGATAGACACAGTCATCTCCATAAATGTCCCCTCAGCGCCTTCAAACTCGCTGTCCTTTCAACACCCACGGCTGTTAACAGGCCGTTTATAAAAACTGGCCACTTGGCTACCAGGGCATTCTGGAGATGCCGCTGCAGAAGAGTAATTGGAACAGGGAAGGAACCGCAGGGATCCTAGTTCTCTGAGAACTGGGCGATCACATTGGAAACACGAAATATAAAAATTAATGCAAGCAAGACGTTTCAGGAAACGCTGGCTGGGCTCCAGCGCTGGCTGGTTCACAGCCGGTCACCCTGTTGGGGAACAAGCGTGTGTCCCTGCATAGGGACCGCTTGTTTTTTCTTTTTTTTTTTTTTAAACAAATGATGCTGCGTTTTCATTTACATGCAGATGACTTTGACCTGACCCCTGGCTGGAGCTGCTGATGGAACTCTCTGTTGATGATAGTATACCAGTGGAGAGGGGTCCGTGTCCTAGTGCTGTGCATTAGCCTCTAATTTACATCCACAACCCTACAATTTTCCTCTTAAACATGCCCTTTTTTAATGGAGTGGAACCTGGGTAGCTTTTCCATTATATTTTCCATATATTTTATTTAACGGAGGCCGAAGTTGACGTCCACACCGCCTGTGGCTAACGAGAATTCTGATTCTCTCGTTCCCCACCCCTTTATTGGGGACATCTGTGGTTAGAGCGGTTGTATGCAAATTTCTTAAAAGGTGGTCCCTGCATTTACATTATTCCTGGAAGAGCTGACAGGTTGCGCTGAAAATAAAAAATCAGAGGTGAGTGGACTCAGGCTAGATCTGATTAAAATCCTAATGAACAAAGTGGTTTTGTCAAGATGTCAGTCTGCAGTGCCCCCCCCACCTCCCTCCTTCTCCAACCCTGAGCAGTGCTCCCTTCGAAGGGTCCCAGAGAAGTGACACCCCCACAGCCCTGGAGACTTGGGGAGGCTGGGGGCGCCTGCCTTCCCCGCAGCGCTTCCTCCCGCCATGCTCTGGGCTAGCATCATTATGAGCCGAACAACTGCAACTTCTAAAAAGCTTTGCGTTTTACCTTATCATTTACCATATTCATGGAAATCTAGCTCTTAAATCCTAATGGGAAAAAGAATCTGCAATAAACATTAAGGTTGCTTAGAAACCCGAGTCCCTGATTTAGTTCTTACGTGCTCTAAGGCAACAAGGCAATTGTTGGTGGAAAAATCAAGCAAAATTGTGTTGTGTATGCATCGAAAACACCCGGCTCCTGCCGGTGTGTGCTAATGTGCTTCTTCTTCGGCAGTCACTCCCTTTCTTGCAGTCTGGATAATCGAGAGGGGCTCCCGCGTCCCTGAGGGACCCAGTTCCGACAAGCTACAGACCGATCGCCTCTTTAACACACGACGATTCATATTTCACCCCAACACCCCCCCTTTTTTCCCCTAAGAGGGTTTCGGGCAGCTAGAGAAGATTTTTATCAAATACCAAAATAAAATAGAAGAGTCCTGTAAAATTCTCCACACTTGCTCCCAATCTGGCCGCGCGGCTCCCTGCTGTCCGAGCCACTGAGGGGTGATCAAGGCGCTTCTGACTGAAAATTAGCAAGCTTGGGTTTATCCCCAGGGAGCGCACTGACAGCAGGGGGTCGAGGGGAGGAGCTGGGGCTAGGTGCTGGTGTCCTTTTCACAGGGCTTCTGGGGACTCTCCATCTCTCAAAAAGCTCCTGGGTTTTTTCCTACTTTGGGGTGCTTTTCTACTGCCCTACTTTGCCCCATCGCCCCCTTTTGTCACCCAGAGGTGTGAAGCCACCGCAAACTGCTGGCACCTCTGCGCCGCCTGAGTCCCGCCTCTGCTTCCTGCCCGTCAGCTCCCGGCTCCCTCGGGCCCCCGCTCAGTCTGTTCTCTTGCAGCAGCCCTTGCAGCACGCCCCAGCGGCTAGCTCTCTGCCCCCTCAGTGTGTCTGTGTGGGGCTTTCTTATGAAAATTTAAAAAATCACATATTCCTGCCCCCAAATTCTGTCTTCAGATCCCCGAGAACACTGCTCAGTCGCTGTCGCCTGCTCATTTGAAGGCACGTGCACCTCCAATGAATCTGCCCAAATAACGGAAGCTTTGGGCCTCCCTGGTGGCCCTGGTGGAGCTGTCGGCAGCAGCGACGCGAGTTTGACGCCCGGCGGGGGAGATTCCCACATGGTGCGGCAGACCTCTCCTGCCTCGCCCGCTGCTCCCCTCAGCAGTGTGTTTCTGATCTGCCTGTTCTGCTCCCCGCTCTGTCTCTGGTGAACCCTCTCGCCGCCCCGCGCCTCTGGCCTGTACCCCAGCTTGTATGTATAAATAAATAAATCTTAAAAAAAAATAATGGAAGCTTTTCTTCCATGAACCAAGACC
Organism: Scalopus aquaticus; assembly: GCA_004024925.1. Classification (NCBI taxonomy): domain Eukaryota; kingdom Metazoa; phylum Chordata; class Mammalia; order Eulipotyphla; family Talpidae; genus Scalopus; species Scalopus aquaticus. Next base: position 90,152 of record PVIJ01005365.1, read on the forward strand.
CCTGGCAGTTCCTCCCTTGGTGGGGAGAGGGCGCACCCCCACCAGCTGTGCATGCCCAACTGCAGACCTCCCCGACTAGCGACTCCGGCACTCCAAGAGGGAGGAGTTGGGCAAGAGGGAGAGGCAGGAGGCCCAGGAGGCCCGATCACCGGCTCCGACGTGACTCCGATCAAGGCTAACACGAACACCCGGCTACTTACCGACGTAACTCTCCAGCTCTGGTTCTTCGGTTTTCAAAAATCATTTTGAAGCGACTTCAGAATCTTTGGTTAAGAACAATGCATGATGAATATCACAACCGCTTCAAAGGCAAATGCAAGTACTTGTAAACAGAGCATTTTATTAACAAAATGTTTACACCCTTTACAACGAACAAATTCTGTAGTGATTCAGCAAGTTATACTCCATGAGTTTGTCCTAGAATATTCAAACTAAAACAACAAAGTTTAAAGGTATGCCAAATCAACCACCACTTGCAAACTATCTACTACCAGTCCAAATATAAAAGAACAAAATTTTACAAGAAAAATCAAAAGATGCAGGTTTCTTTTGACTACAAACAACACAGACATCATATGGTTCAGAGACTCAGGTCCAGCCCAAGGTTAAGACTGAAAAAATAAAAGCCACACACCCACACGACTCGGCAACCACCATCACAACACGTCACAGGGATGGGGTGGGTCCTGCGCCGCGGCCGTGGCCGGGAGTCCTGGCTGTCCACAGAGCTGCAGAGCGGCCTGAACGGTCAGCAACTTGATTTGACTTTTTTCCCTAATAGAGGCTACTATAAAAAGGCACAAGTATCTCGCTCCTTGTATCAGGTCTTGAAAAGTCATGACATTCTTAGGCGAAATAAGAATTGCTGGTACGAAGGCTTAGCTGTTTTTCTTTTCACGTCTAGGCACACCATAGCTGTTCTGCCTCAAAACTTCAGATTTGGGTTTTTACAAACCTTAACAAATGCTCTACTATGACCTAAATGAAGTTCTGGCACCTAACCTCTCTCAGAGCGATGGTAAGAAAACATTTTGTGGCTCGGTCACGCTGCCCCCGGAGGCCGCGGCCTCTTCCCTGCCAACACTAATATGAGCTTTCGTGTTTTCTGAAGGTGCGGGCTCTGCCCTGCCCCGGCCAGGCTGGTGCAGAGCTGGCCTGCTCTGCAGTCACTTAAGGCAGCGTGGGAGGGAGTGAAGGGGACAGGCGCTGAGGAGGCAGCTGGGGCCGTGCGTCTTTAAAGGAGAACCCCCCCCCCCAGCAAAATGAGAAGAGAAATAAGGCAAGAAAGAGGTCTGCTTCGATCAGAGACGTCAGTTCTTAAGAAGGTCCAAGGCATGATGGACAATTATGTGAGTGAGTCATAAAGTGAAATGATGGAAAGAGTGAGCTGGATGAAAGAAAAATCTTTTCCAGGGCAATAAAGCTCTGTCTACACAATACGACAAATGGTCTAACAATCGAGCCAGCAATCAGTCGCTCCGACTAGTGGGCTGCGCTGATTTTCCCCCAGTGTGATCGGCCCATTACCCTGGCGTCGCGTGCCCTGTCCACGTGAAGGGAAAGCTTCATAAACTCTGTGATCGCCTCGTCTGCAAAGTGAGCGGAGGGCACAAACTCAGGCCCTGCCTTCAGAAATTTTCCAGGGGTAAAACTGATTATCAATTTAATGGAAAAAATTGATGGAGAAATGATTTGGGGGTCGAATTCCAGAGTGAGGTCAGCACTGCCGTGTGCTGCCCGCCCCCTCAGCCGGGACACCCCCCAAGCGGATAACAGACGCTGTGGGTGCTTCCCGGACCATTTCAGCTCTGAGTAAAGATTGTGGCTCTCAGTGCAAACCGCTCCTTTGGAGACTACGTCCTCTCAAGTGCTGCGTTACAGTCTGCGTCTGCAGACACTATAAGTTCCTGAATCAAGGAGTGGCATCAAAACTGGCATGTTTTGTTTCTGCTGCCTGATTAAGGAGAACGTTAAGGTCTACAGCTTAAAACTGCTAATTAAAGGAGGCTCTTTCAGAAAATCATTACTGTCTTAGGACTTCCCATTAGTTGGCCAAATTCTTGGCACTTGAATTTCTGTTCGTGGAAAGCTACCCAGAGTTTTGTTGGTTTCAGTTATAAAGCACTTTGATGAGGCACTGGGCACCACGCAGATCTGAAAATGAGCTGGCAATAAATTAAGCAATTTCTGCTAGACTTGTTAAAACTCCATAGTTTTAATTGCAGAATCTGCTGATGACAAAGCCTGATCTTACTGCCTGAAATTCTCCATGTAAAGAGAGGAAAAGATGGGAGCTTTAAGGTTTTTCTTGTCATGAAACTTCTGAATCCTTTTAAAGTCTAAAATATGCTGGCGTGTCTAGAACAGACGCCTCTCTAGAAGTAAAGAACAGGACATCAGTCACTCCCGGTGGTTCAGACCATCAAGTTAATGCTGATTTATGCCACCAAAGTCCTTTCAGGTTTGCAGAGTCAATCATTTTCCTAAATGCTGAGAGAATCCTAAAGGACAAACTGAGAAATGTGGGGATTCTTGCTTCTATTTATCCACTTTCTTCATTACGTCTAATGAAACTTCAGCTCCACGGGTCTCTCACGTTCTCTTAGGCTGAAAGAGCAGAGGCTCCTGAAAAATGTAATCGCACCCTTCCAATGTTTTTTAGATTTTCATTTGCACATAAAACAGGACAAATGCCCCAGAATTCCATTTATGTTTCTTGCAAATCGGATAATCCAATTGCCTGGATGGATTTCCATTACCGGAAGTCAAGACAAGAAACTGCTGTCAAGAGAAATTGGCAGCGGTGCGCCCCCACCGTCCTTTTCTAAAATGATACAGTCTCATGTTTATCTCCTGAATAAATCTGTCACCTGCATGATTTTTAATCATGGTTAACCAAAGAGTTAAAGCAAATCTCCTAAACGTCACCTTGAATCGTCTTTAAATTTTTTGACCAAGCGACCTGCGGCAGGTACGAGGGCCGGCTTCGCCCTTGAAGGCTATTCCATTTCTTCCTTAAAAAAAATTAACCATTAGAGGAAGCAGACTCGCTCCTGAAGCCAGTCAGCAGCGGTGCTGCCGCCAGTCCCTTCAAAACGACTTAAAATCAGGACATTTTTAAACGTCACACTGTCTAGCCTAGGGCTGTCCTTCAACTCACTACAGAGCTGGAAGGAATATTTACAGCTTTGTGAGTTTAGAGGAGAGCTGCCGAGTTTGTGGGCTACCCTTTCCCCCCAAATGTTCTAAAGCAGGTACCCAGTGTGGGGTAGAGAAAAGGCGCATGCAGGAACTCTTCTCCCGAAGGAAGGATTCTCATTTCTCACACGGGCTCTTGTAGACAGCTGAAGGCGCAGAGGGCTGGTGCCTAAACCTGCTGAGGGGCCACAAACTGTGTGCTCAGTGTGTTCTGAAAAAACGAGTGAAAAAATGCTGAAAGAATTGACAGAATCCCTTCTGCAACTCACTCTGAGGACATGCGAGCCGCATCAAGGCCGTGAGCTTTGCCTTTTCAAGCCCCGGGGCTGACGCGCCGACCGGCGCAGTGCAAGGCATCAGGCCTGCCCAACACAGCCGTTCTGGGCGGGCGCCTCTGGGGACACTTAGTGGGAGGACACCGCCGTCACCACGTCTCCCAGAGTCGGATTCAGTCTCCGGGGCCTGTTTTCTTCCTTGAGGACAGAAGAGAAACACATACAAGACTTCAAGGGACGTCCTGGAATCGAATGTGCTCTTCCTTCCCTTTCCACACTCGAGTAATGACAACTGAGCCCCCCACGAAGGTGCCCGGCCCAGAGGACACGGAGGCCCGACGGGAGGCTGCGCGCAGACTGTCCCTGCGCGGAGCAGCAGCGGACGGAGGCGCCGGGGGCCAGAGGGCTGGCGAAAGCCGCCCCCAGCGCTGCTCAGAGCTGCCCGTGAAGGGCACTTCATCATACTCTTACTCCATGTTCTTTTAATCACCAAATGACAGTTAATTAGTTCTCACAGAATCAGAAAAACACTTGTGTGAAAGGAGAGTTCTGGAGACCTGGTCACTGGGTCTGACCCCTGCAAAGAGCTGTCCCCTTCTCTGTGAGGAGCCCACGCGCACTCGGGGCTACTGGGCGCGCTTGCTGTGGGGCGCGGCCGAAGGGGACCGCAGGAGTCTCCCGGCAGGCGGCAGCTCGGCTCCCTTGCGGCCTCCCCTCCCCTCCCCTCTGGGGGAGAAACGGGAGTCGCAGGCACGCGCGAGGCCCAGGGCAGGCTGAGATCCAGGCGGGCGCAGAGCGACTCTGCTCCCGACTCTACTACTCCTCTCTGCGTTTGCGCACAGACAACATCAGCGAAAAGCCTTTTTCTCCGTTTGCACCGAGTCAGGATGAAGGCGCCACGGCGAGCCGCCGGGCACTCGACAGCGGGCGGCCCTCGCGCTCCGGGGACAGACCCAGAAACGCCGAGAAGGCGGTGCCACCGCGCGGCCCACGCGCGGGTCCTGCAGACCAAGCCCGCGGCGCTGAGCCCACAGAGCCGGCTCTGCGCGGAGCGAGCGAGCGGGAAGCGGCCCGAGAGGCTGCCGGGGGGCAGCGGGGCCCCGGGGGCTGAGCCCGCAGCACCAGGGCCTGCAGGGAGAGCTGGGGCCGCCCGGGGCGGCGCCGCGCCCCGCCTTCCTCTGGCACACCGACAGGCTTGGTGGGGCCACGCGGAGGTCACCTAGCAGTGTCCTCTCCGGGGGAGATGGGACAGCGAGGGTCACAAACGCATCCACTGCCCCTGGGGTCGCGAGTCAAGCCGCTGGGCCTTTACGGCGCGGTCGTGGAGAGTCCGGGGGTGGCAGTCGCGGACGCACGAGGGCAGTGGCCAGAGGCCCCGGCGGCGCTGGCTGCGCGTGCAACAGAATCAAACATCCCTCCGTGGGCAGAGCCGCGCCCCCGGCCAGCGCGCTGCCCGTGTGGGGGCCGCGGACGCTGCGCTGGCGCGCGCATGCGCCCGCCCTTCCCTGCCTGCGCTCTGGGCTCCAGGGAGAGGAGAAGGCAATTTCAAAGGCTTAAGACAGACGCCAGGGAAAAGGGAATCGCTTTTCACTTAATCTGAGTTATAATCTTCCCATTAAAATCGATCCCTATCAAGGGGGGCGCACAAAGAAGCAACAGTTATTTTTTTAAGTTTCAACTGTTGGATTTGAGGATAGCTCTGAAAACACCATTTAGTTTGAGAGTCAAGCTGTTTCATTTCCTAGTTAATCTTGTAAATTTCCTTCCCGCACAATACTTAGATTGGAAGGGTGCCAAATTAGACCAGCAACAAATTTTCACCAACTTCACTGCAGTGCTTTATTTTTAGATTATATTAAAAACCTCATTAGGCTCCCTGAGGGAAGAGTGTGTTATCCACTGACAGAGGCGGGGAATAAAGGGAGGGAGAGAGAAACTAAATTGCTAACCAGGAAAGCCCTCAGAGAACAGTTGGTCCGAGGCTGCCCGAAAAGCTCAAAGAAACTTATTACCCAGAGCAGGTGAATGCCTTGGGCGAGGAGCTAAGGTTCTCACCCCGCGGCCAGGCAGGGCTAGCCGGGCTTGTCCACGTGGCACTGTCTTTATTACGGTCTCCAGGTGGGATCTGGAGGGAGGGCCGGCCAGGCAGAAGGCAGGAGGAGGAGCGCTCGTGTGCTGCGCGATGCCAGCGTGCCCTGCAGACTCTGCCCGGGCCGCGGGCCTCCCCAGGCAGGCTGGGAGAGTAAATGGAGGGTTGCATGAAACAGAATTTATTCATATATTTACATCATTTATAATCTTGAAGCAGTGGTCTCATAAATACAGACTACAACTTTACATAGGCTAAGCAACAGATAACTTTTTCCCACCAAAATATCTGGGTTAAATAAAAAATGGACAGCATTTACACCGCTTCTTTTACTTTCTCTCACCTTCTTCTCTTTGAAAGCACCGTAGGTCCGCTTAAACACAGGCAATCCGGTTATTCCGGCAGCTTCTCTGCCACCACCGCGGCGCTGGGAAGATGCCTTCAGTGGAAAGTGCTTTAGAGGCGGTGGGGATGAGACCATGTCCATCTGGCCTAGAGGCAGCCCATCGTAACTTCCAACAGCAAATGCCACCCCCCCGGAACGCCCAAGGCACCCGAGCGACGCGATTCCAGCGACAGCGGCACCAGGCGCCAACCAATGACCGTCTCTCCACGGGGTCCCTTTTCCCGCAAGAACCACGAAAGTGCTGATTTTCCCTTTACAAATGTTACATAAATCTTGATTACAAAACTACTCATCAGTTTAATCCTACCAGTCATACAATTCTACATTCCTTTTCAGCAAGGCCAAAAGCCAGTGAAGGAGTTCCCTTTGCACACAGAGAGCTTGTACAGACCACCAGTCCGCAGCCTCGGCCACACTGCTGTAGTCTTCAAAGAGGAAGCAGAACCGCTCAGTTCCCGGAGTCCCATCTGCACAAGCAGACTCAAGGCCGGCTGGCCGAAACCCGGGGGCCGGGCCCCCGGCCCTCCTGGAGACCCTCGGGACCACCTACTTCGCCATCCGGGCCACGGCTGCGGCGCGGTCAGCAGCAGCTGCGCCTGGGCTCTGACGGCTGTCTGCGGAGCTTGAAGCCCTTGCCGCTGGACGGCGGGTTGGCATCGGTGGAAGGGATTCTCCGGCCTAGAGCGAGGGGAAGGCAGGAGGGGGAGGGTTAGCTTTCCCAATCTGCTCATGCACAGACACAACAGTTTTGCAATGCAAGTGGACAGGTTTCATTAAAATAAAGAAATGCTGAACACACTTAATTTTGGATTTGGGCAAAGCTGCCAAAGTAACAGAGAGGGTTGCCGTGTCCCCCAACGTCACGATGAGGCTGGGTGTCCCGGGGCACCCGTCAAGGCGCAGAATTTCACGCGGGCATAGGACCACGACCCGGAAGTCGACTCCTGCCGGAGGCCATCCGTTCCCACTACCGTCCTGTGTCTGTCCAGGCCTCGCAGTCTTCCAAACAAGACTATTACGAGCATTGAGCGAAAGTTTAAAAAAAGAAAAAAATCACGCTGCATTGCCCATGGTGAAGCCTGCCGGCCCCCTCGGCTGGTGGCAGAGCCCCCTTTCAGAGGCATGCAGACAGACCAGGCCACCCCCCCACCCCGTTCTGCCGGCTGCTCTCACACCCGTGCCCTGGGGACCAGCCTGACACAGACGCGGGGCGGCGGCCGCGTCCTCTTCGCTAGCTCGGCGGCGCCGTGCGGGGTGGCGCGCTCCCAGGCTTCGCCACTCCCCAGATGACGGATATTTAGTTTGTTTCCAATATTCTGATGTCATTAATGGTGCAAAAACCATCTTTGTGAACTTATGAGAGGATGTGCAGAACGAATTAGCAGGCGTGGAAGAGCTGGGTCGCGCTATACGGCTCCCGGGCATTTACACAGGGCACCTACTCGTGCACAAACGCAAGAAGGACGTGCAATTTAAATTTTGACAGATGCTGCCAAATTGCTCTCTGAAGAGGCTGGGCCACTTTATTCCCCTACCAACAACGCACGAGAAAGAACAGGTTTCGCTTTACTGCTCGGTGAAGCGCAGAGTCAATTTCGAGAGAACCTTCCATCACCCGCCCACCCAGCCGCTGACTCCGGGCCACTCCCAGGCAAAGGCTTCCCGACACCACCCCGCTTCCAAGTGTCTCCACCCCCCGGACAGCCAGGGCGCCAGCACCTCACTGTGCTTCTTTGCACAACTTCGTCCCTCAAATTGGGGCCCACGCTCTTGGAGGGAAAGGCCCCATTTTTCCATCTTTGATTTAGTCACACAGTGCCTGGCCCAGAGGTATTCTGAAGCCATGGAAGGAACACACACAGGTATTCTGGGGCATGAAGAGGGGGAGCGCATTTGGTTGCTTGGCAGCAGGCACGGTGTGGTAATGTATATTTGAAGATTCCTGACTTTAGAAACCTAACACATACATAGCATTGCAAACCAACTTTACCTCAATAAAAAATAATCAAATAAAAACAAACCAAAGCAAAAAACAAAGCAAGGCTGGATGGAATCTGCTAGCTTTCCACACTGACGGGGCCAGCATATTGGGGGCCAGCAAACTGGGTGGGCAGTGCCCGGCACGTCGTCTGCACAGCTAGCAAGTGCCCCCGTAGGCCCTACAAGTACTGGACACGATGATTAATTCAGAAGCTTCACTGAAGCTTCCAGTCATCGTGTATTTCACAATAAATGGGTAGGGGCATGGCAAGCAGCACAGAGCTGTCTGTGAAATGTTTCTAGAAGCAGAGAACGACCCAGAGACCTGGGAAGAGGCGATGGTTTCCTGAAGAGGAGCCCGAAGTGCTAACCATCAAGAAAAATGAAGACCGTGTTAATTGGATTAAGATAAAAAAATTCCACTTCATCAAGGAATTGGTTCACAAATGACTGTCAAGCCACAGAGCAGATGTTTCCAACACAACCAACACGGACTCATATTCAGGATTCAGGAGGCAGGTAACTCAATGGCAGCAGAACGTCACCAAAGAGGATTGCCAGCTCTTCTGTGCATACAAATATCCAGGAAGGCGCTCACGGAAAAACAGGTAATGACCACCTGGGGGCGGGGGGCTGGGGGGAGGGGGCCTCCACCTCCAGGACCCAGGGGCAGAAAACTCGCTGTACCCGAGGTGACCAAAGATGGAGTCACGTCACTCCTGGGTGGAAACGTCCCCCACAAGGACATGTGCGCAGAGGCGCGCTGGACGTGAGGCCGAGCTCACGGACAGGGGACGGCAGGGAGGAGGTGTGAAGGGGAGACACCCACCCAAATGCTCATGCACACAGGGGTGACCACACTGCACATATCCTCCCCGCTCCGAGTTCTCTCTCTCTAACACACACACACACACACACACACACACACACACACACACACACACACACCCGAACAAATCCTGACATACATGAATCTAAGGGTCATCTAAGAAATGCCACGCAGTGCTAAGGAAGCGTGACACGAAGGAGTAAACACGTATGTTTAGAAAAATGTAAAGCACAAAAACAGCCTCAAGAGTTAGCAGTGAGGACAGCAGTCCCAGGGACGGCTGTGAGGGTTTCGGGACTGCTGGTCTGGATCTGAATTAGATGCACAGCAGTGTCCTCAGTCTGTGAAAATCCCCTGAACTCTATGTTTCTGACATGGGTACTCTTATGCATGTGTATCAAAGTTCCTTAAAAAATTACTTTCTGCTAATGCAACTTTATAGCACCCAGTAACCAATAAACTCAATTTTTAGAAGTTTTTTAAACTTTATGAATATATAGATTTTACTTTTTTTTTAAGAAATTTATTTATTTGTGCACACAAGAGCTGGGGTGCAGGCCATCGGTGTGGGGGAGGGTGAGAAGATTCCCCAGAGACAGAGCAGGGAGCAAAACAGGCGGATCCACTGAAGCACACTGCTGAGGGGAGCAGCGGGGAGGCAGGAGAGGTCTGCTGCGCCCTGTGGGAAGCTCCCTGGCTGGGCACTGAACTCGCGCTGCAGCGGCCGTGACAACCTCACAGTCTGAGACTCAACCCTGTGGGCCACCAGGGAGGCCCCTGTAGATTTTACCTTTTACAGTTACAGTGAGTATGTACAGAGCGGCTTTTATGTGAGAATTTTCAGTTGGAAGGTTCACTACCTTCCTGTTTTCGATGTCACTAGAGAAAAGAACATGTAAAGCTTCGTGCTGCCCTAACACACTCACGACGACGCGCACTCAGTCTCAGCTCGCTCCTCGGCCTCCGCTGCCGACACGTCGTCCAGGCCGTGAAGACCCCGGAAGCCCGAGGCACGGGAGTCACGGCCCCGCGGCCGGCACCACCACCAGCTCCAGCAGACGCCGCCCAGGTCGCTCTGGGAAAGCTGGCATGAGCACTGCCGCGTCGGAGCGCCGGCCAGCGTCAATCCTGATTGACCACGGGCCTCGGAGGAGACTGGGCTCAGGGGATGTGGCTGAAAACAAGCCTGGAGCCGCCCCGGCCGTGGACGCAGCGCAGCTGGGCCTGCACCGTCCGGAGGGGAAAGCTCCGAAGCGGCCTGACGTCGCCAAGGCCGAGCTCTTCGGTGGAAGAACTGAGGCGGCACTCAGGGAGTGTGCTGTGCCCCGGCAGCCTGAGACCACACGGAGGTTCACTAAATGCCATAGTGCTTTTCAAAAAAATGGTGAAAAATTCTTGAGTGGCCCTCTGTTGCCTGTGGAAGGCCTCCGGGGAGCGGACACACAGACCCCTACTGGCCACCTCGGAAGAGCAAGGCCACTGTGCTGGGGCTGAGAGCAAGGGCGCGGGCCGGAGGCTGCCGGCAGACAGTCGGGCTGTGCCTGGAGGAGGGGCCTGGTGGGCTGCACAGATCGCTGGGAACACTGGGACACCGGCCACACGGAGTTCAGGGCTCTGGGTCTCCGAGGAAACACGAGAAAACATGGAACACGACCACAAAAGTGAGCCAGCAGTCCCCAGCCAGGGGCCGACGCTGCCGGGCGTCTCCTGAAGAAAGGCGCCGGCGACCAAAGGGCGCCTCGCCCATCTCGTTCCCCGCCGCTGCCTCCCGAGCCCGGAACTGTCCTCAGTAAATATTTTGATGAAACTGAATGAAATGAATAAACAGCGATGCGGACTGTGGAGGACCCCAAAGGGGCTGGCAGCAGCCTCACGCTCCTCGAGCACCGCCACACTGAGGCCTCTGGAAAGGGAAGGGGGAGGGGTGGGGAGCGGGCTCCCCTTTCACTTTCGAGTATTAATTTTGAGGGCTTTTTTACAGTGGAATTATACATGCATTTCATTTCCCTTTATTTATTTTGTTTCTTTCAATGACTCCGGACAACTAATTGAAACGCATTTAAAGAGAGGCAGCGGGAGGGAGGGGAGCCCCAGGGCCTCGGTGCCCCCGCATTATTTATTCAGCAGCCGCGTTCCCGAAGTGCTGCCCTCGTCAGCTCTCAGCAATTACACGGACAGGAGACGGCCGCACTCTGACATTCTCGGAGTCCAGTCCTCTGAGAACAATATCAGAGACTATTGTATGAGGCAGGAATTCTACCCGGCGAAATAATTGTCTCCTTCGTTACTCTGCACAGAGGAAACCCATTAGGCAAGAGATACTCACTGATTTCTATAAAGAGTTCGTTTATGTTTATGGCGTTTTTTGCGCTGGTCTCTACAAAAATTGCGTGGATGGAGTCGGCGTAGTCCTTAGCGTCTCTCTCCATGACTTCTCTGGAAGGCAACAGCGCAGATCAGGTCTTACTGTCATTCACACTCACCCAGAGACCAAGCGGACTCAGGAGGTGACGGGACGTCACGGCGGCCGCTCACTGAGCCCGACATGGTCCTGCCAAGGACACCGCTTCAGAGGTTAAACAAGACAAGACGACACTCCAGGCCCCCAGCCAGACTGCAGGGGCTCTCTGCCCCAGAAGCAGTCCTTGCCGAAGGGGTCGTGGAAGGAGCCCAGAGAAATGGCCGATGAGCGCGCCTCCCTGAGATATGCTCCCTGAGCAAGCGCCCCGCATCGGGCACGAGGCCAGCTGACCTCAGACAGCGGCAAGGCGGCGCTTAAGGCGGGCACACGCCTGCCCGCACGCATCACCTGACTAGACCTAAGTGCCGAACCTTCAGTTTGAAATTTCAGGACCCCAGCCACATAAAAAAAGGAATTTTTCAACGTCAGAAATAACGTAAAAGCAAGACCCTTGCACTGAACACTACTGAGTAGGAACAGGAACATGGAACGGGCAGCGTCGTCACCTCCTGCTCTGGCGGCTCACCTGACATCGATGAGGTCACACTTATTCCCTGCGATGGCAACGACGATGTCAGGCGGGCCGTGCTGGCGGAGCTCTTTCACCCAGTTCTTTAATGTCGAAAACGTCTCCTGTAACACAGAGGGGAGGGAGCAACTGGAGCCCTAAGCAAGCCAGGGAGAGCTCTCAAAGCGGCTCAAGAGCAGGCCTGGGAGTCTTACTTCTTTCGTGATGTCGTACACAATGATAGCAGCAGCCGACCCGCGGTAGTACATGGGCGCTAACGCACGGAACTGCAGAGAGGGGGAAACAACAAAATTGGGAAAACTGGTTAAAAGTGTCTTTTATTAACTTTTTGGCCGATTACCCCTGCTTGAAGGCAATCTGCCTCTTAACCCAAGGAAGATGACATGACGCTTTCAAGCAAATGAAGCAGTGATTACAAAGACAAAACTTTTAATGTAACACTGAAATGCATTTGAGAATATGGTTTGGAATACAGTTTTACAGGAATTAAATATGGTGCTCCAAACAACTGTTCCAGCTAAAAAGGCTCTTTAATTGGACTCAGTGTTGTAACACCCAAATTCATTTGTTGAATAATCCTTTAAACTTTGGCTTCCCAAACTATCAGGGAGATAAAAATCATGCTGCAAATAGTTCTCTAGAGAAGTGGCTGCGTTTGGGTGTCGCAAAGATAAATTGTACCACGGAAATGGGCACACATGTACAGTCACTACTTGGATGAGTGTGTAACTTGCTGCTCTGAAATCTCCCGCGTGGGGCAACTCCCCGGTGCAGCGCGTCTCATTTCACTCACCAGACTTGAACTCCTTACACCCCCCTACCCCCTGCACCCTGACACACAACCGGGAGGAAGGAGAAGGAAAGGGAGAGGAAGCATAATTTAAACAGCAAGGGCGGTTTAGAGGGCCCTTCCTCGTGAGTGTGAGGGTGGAACGCGAAGCTCCTGCTCACGCGGCCTGGCTTCCCGGGCACGCGCGTGTGCCTCTTGCTCTGTGAACATGATGCCGATGACCGCACACGAGAACGTCACCTCCACGTGGTCTCTGACGTTGACTCTGGCCCCTCCCCACGGTGGGCTGTCCCTGCACTGCCCTGCGCTCTGCCCGCGCCGCCGCTAGCCCTGGCACGTGCGGCACCAGAGGCCACGACCTCTCGGCCAAGGCGCTCGGCCTTCGGCTTTCAGGCTCTGGAGGGAGCCTGTGCGTCACGAAGGAAGGTGGCGCTCTGACAGGGCCCCCCACGAGGGACGAGGGCACCCCGCGCACTGTCGTGTCTCAGGCCATGAGCAGGATTGGTGAGTAAATGAGAACGTAAGGATGGGGGGTGCGGAACTAGATGCCAGGCCCGGCTGTTCAGACACTGGACCTTTTACTGCCTTTTGTGAGACAGATCCTTGTGCTGGGTGAAGTTTCAGAAAGAAGCAAAAAGAACACATCACAGGTCTAGACACGTTTGAAGAATGCGCACCTGAGACTTCTCTCATGCTGGAGCGCAAGGCTACTTCAACTGGAGAAAGGTAAGCGGGCCGAGGGCAACGGCAGCTCGCCAGCGCAGAGGCCAGGCCCTTAACGCACCGCGGGCGGCGGCGGCCCCGAGCCTCCTGCGCAGCCCTGGCTCCAGCTTTGCCCCTCCCGAACGGCTCGCTCGGGGTCAGCGCTGCATGGCCACCCGTGGCTGCCGTGGCCAGACGTCTGTGACGCCAAAAAACAGTTTTAGGGGCAGTGAGTCGAGAGCAGCGGCCAGGAGAAGGGAGTCGAGGACTTCAGAGGCGCAGCCCTGGGCAACATTCCGGCCCAAGGTGACGTCACGCAAGTATGTTAAAGGGCAAAAAGGAAGGAAGAAGAGCGAGCACTACTGGAAGGGCAGCCCCTGGGTAGCCACCGCCCGTGGCCGTCTCGAGACCCTTAACCTCCTGTGAGTGCCTGCTGGGTTGTTTTCTTGCACTTAAATTTGCAAGATAAAATCCACAGAGAAATGCAAAGCTGTTGAGCTTGATGGGTGACAGATGTGCACGCGAGTGCACGCCCAGACGGACGTGGTCTGCAGCGCCAGCAGCCGCCGAGGCCCCGCGCGCCTGCGGCCCCGTGCGCCTGCGGCCCCGTGCTGCGCCCGACTCCTGGTGGGTGTGTGGCGTTCCTGGAACCACGGTCTTTCTCTTCTGCTTCTGATTTGCACAGAACGTCCGTCCTCTCAGCCCGCCCGCCCTGCCCTCTAGGGGGGTGGCCGGCCCCTCCCGCTCCTACCTTCTCTTTGCCATTTGTTTTATGTGTTTCACTTAAAAAAATCCTGTTCTTGCTTTTCTCTCTTTTTGCATCAACTGAAAGCTTCTTTTTTTTTTTAAATGACTACCTCATTTTTATTTATTATTTGTTTTTATTTATACATACAAGCTGGGGTACAGCCAGAGGCGTGGGGCGGCGAGAGGGTTGACCAGAGACAGAGTGGGGAGCAGAACAGGCAGATCAGAAACACACTGCTGAGGGGAGCAGCGGGCGAGGCAGGAGAGGTCTGCTGCGCCATGTGGGATTCTCGCTGGCCGGGCATCGAACTAGCGTCGCCGCTGCCGACAGCTCCACAGGGCAGCGCTTAACCGCTGCGCCACCGGGGAGGCGCTAACTGAAAGCTTCTAACGTTGAATTTTAATGACCTGCTCGTTGACGTTTTAGTTATGTCTTCTTGCAAGGATTTTTAAGCGGTTCCTTTTGTAGCCACAGTAGGTTTTTCTTCGCAGTCTACTTGGAGTTAAGAAGAACAGAACCTCCCTGAGCCTACTCCTCTAAGCCTACTGTCCCCGGCGCTTTACCCTGCAAACACCTTTCGTCTACATAGACTGTAAACCCCACCATTCAAAGTTACAGTTCTTGCATTAAGTAGCCAGCAGTCTTCTAGCTGCGAAGGAAAAC
>PVIJ01005366.1:0-58714 GCA_004024925.1 Scalopus aquaticus
TTCTCACGTCAGGCAGAGGGCCAGCGTGGAGACACCCCGTGTGGTGGAGACACCCCGTGTCGCTGCCTGCGTGCCCCGACTCCCCTCAGGCAGACGGAAGCCGGGCGCCCGTGCCGCCGAGCTGTTCAGCTGCGCGTGTCGCCCAGGCAGTGGCCGTGCGCCGGCCCCCGGGCCTGCCAGCACGCCCGTCTCCATCACTGAGGCGGGCGGCGGGCGACCGTCGGGCAGGTGGCTCCTGCGCTCCTGCTCCCCACGGCTGCTCCAGCTGTCTGACTCCCCCGCTGTGCGCTGGCGGCTCCCCTGCTGGCGGAGGAGGAGCAGGGCGAAGGCCGAGCAGAGTCAGTGTGAGTGAGTGGTCCTGCGGTCCGCGCTGTGGGAGTCGGGGCCGCGGGTGAGCACCGCAGGGCGCCATCCCCGCGCCGCAGCGGACGCGGCCTCTGCTCTGCGCTCCCTGCTGGCCCGTGGCTCCGACCCGGCAGCCTGGGGCTGACCCAGACCTTTCAAACAGTAGCGCGCCCGACCTGCACCCCTGTCCCTGGCTCACCTCGAGCCTTAGTTTTGGGGAAATTCGGTTCGATTCAGGGTGGGAAAGACAGTTTTTGTGATTTTGCTATCGTCAGAAAAGTAGATACTGCAAAACAATGTAAACGATTGAAGAAAATCAGAGTGAATGGTATTTAAGGTCTTGTGAGACCGTTTAGACCTTCGTTCAAATGTAATTTTATCTGCGATGGAAAGAATAACACGCTTGACCGTCTCGCTCTGCTAGCGCCTGGGCACTGGTAATTCAGATGTGCCCATCCCGAGTCTGAGTGCGCGTCGCCCATGTTTGTTATTTTCATTTTTGGTTAAAATTTTGCCGGGTAAAGCACGGAGCCGAGCGGATGGCGCATGTCAGGAGAGCAGCGGCAGCCTTCGGCGGGGAGGCGGTGGAGATGGTTCCTCTGCGTGTGGAATTCATCTTCCGTGCGCTTACACTGCTCCGTGCCGGCCAGCAGAGGGCGAGCGGCCGGGCTCCTGGACGCTGCGCCGCGCCCTCCCCTGCGCCCCCGAAGCGCCCTGTGCGCTTGGGCAGGTGCCTTGACTGCGGCGATGTGGGAGGAGGCCGGCGCGGGCGAGGGGTAAACCTGAGGCTCATCGGGCCGGAGGTGCAGTGACTTCGGGCCGCCTCTGGCCGGCTGGGCGGGCACTTGGCGTTCGTGCCCCGCTGTCTTTCCTCTGCCTTCGTTTGCCTCCTCCGCCCGCAAAATGGTGTGTGGCCCTTCGGATTATTCCGGCAACCGCTTCTTAGAAATGGAGCGACTCCCGGCGGGGTGAGAAAGTGGTAGCGGGTCGCCCACCCAGCTTGTGCGCCCGGCCTGCCTGTGACGGGAGAGCTGCCTGCGGGCTGAGCCCCTTGGGGCGAGTGGGCCGCCCTCGCCTGGGCACCCCCCGCCCACCGCCGTCGTGGTGTCCCGCGCGGGTCTCCGGCTGCAGCCCCGCGGTGGCCTGAGAATGTTGGGGTGCTCGTTGCAGAGGCTGCTGGCGGCAGTCACAGGTCCCGCGGCCCCGCGTGTCAGGCGCTGTGCGGCCTCCTGCGAGGGAGGCGCCGGGTGGGCAGGCCAGGCGCGTCACCCTGCGGCCTCGGTGCCGCCCCCAGCACCCCGCACCCGACGCCCCGCACGGTGGCCTGAGCAGAGGGGCGCCGGTCGCGTTGGGGGTTAAAACGGCTTGAGAAATGCGTGTAAAAATGATAGAATTTCTTTATGACCCTTTCTCCGCAGAGCGGCAGGGTTCGGAGCGCGTGTCTGTCTGTAGCTCTGTGCGCGGGGGCGCCGCGGTCTCGTGCCCCGGCCGGCCAGGCGGGCTGTCGGAGCCGCCAGCCAGCGGGTGTCCGCGTGGGGCCGGCCCGTGCTCCGTTGGCGGCGGCGCCCTCCGGGCAGGTCTGGACCCTGGTCCTGGCGCCTCGGAGTTAAGAGTCCGGCCGCTCCCGCAGTGGCCTTGGGCTGGCCTGGTGCGGTGGCCTCCTGGCCGTCGTGGGCCGAGTCCCGGCTGAGAAGCCGCTTCCCTGGGCAGCGGGCAGCGCCCCGGCCCCCCAGAGCCGCCTGCGCCGCTGGCTCAGCGCCTGCGCTGGAGCGCACCCCTGGCTGGCGCCGGCGTCCCCGGGCCGTCTTCTGTCGCCCCCCAGCGCGGGTCTGGGGGGCCCGCCCGTCTTGTCACCCGAAGGGCGGGAGGTGCGTCCTTGTGTCCGACCCGCAGAGGCCTTGGCTGCCGCCGCCTGGCCACGTCCGGGAGCGCCCCCCAGACTCGGCTCGCGGGGTCTCCCCGCCCTGCCCGGCCGAGGCCCCGGGACGCAGCAGCGGGCAGGCGGGATCCCTGGTGGGGTCGGCTCGTGCGCGGCCGGGCGGGGCCTGGGGCAGCCGGAGTCTGGGGCCTTCCAGAGCCCCGGCCACGAGGCGCTCGGGTTTCCTGGGCTCCCGGCCCCCGCGGCCTCCCGCGCCTGGTGCCTGCGGCTGCGCAGCGCGTGTGGGGGACGGGCCGGGAGCCAGAGGCCGTCACCGCGGCGCCCGTGGAGCCGACGCCGGGACAGGGAGGCCCGCTCGCCGCGGCCTTGCGCCTGTCGCCGCGGCCTTGCTTCCTGGGGGCCGCCCGTGCCCGCGCTCCGCAGGGGAAAAGCATTCCAATGTGGCGGGTACTTAAAGCAGCAAAACCTTGAGTAACTGGGAGATGACACTTGCGGTGGCGGGCAGGCAGCGGGGAGCCCCGCGCCGAGCCCAGAGCGGGCCCTGTCACCTGCCGCCTGGCCCCCCGGCGCCCCGGCCACTGCCGTGGACCCTGCCCCAGCCCGGCGCGTCCCGCGGCCCCGGCGCGCTGCGCTCCCGCCGGCCGCCGCGGGGTGGCAGTGTCGGCGCCCGCCCGGCCCCAGGCCCGCGGCTGCGGAGAGCCGGGACCGTCTGGAGAGAGCGGCCCAAGGCCGTTTGCTGAAGTGAGACCCTGTTTGGTGGAACAGCAGCGGGAAGTCAGTCCGTGAAGCCTCGGAACTTGTCCTCGTAGCCAGTCAAGTTGAACTTGATTGTGTGATGTTTGTTCAGTTTTCAAATGTAATAGGCTAAAATGCCACATATGTTAATTGATGGCATCTGGTAAAATTTCTAAAATCAGTTATTATTATTCACTGAATTTAAGAATGACTTCTTTATGATAGTTTGGTTAGGAAACGAAAGCGAGTCAAGGCCCCCCTGGTGGCCTAGGGGTTAAGTCTCAGCACCACGTTGATCCCGGCCGGGAGCTTCCCCCAGGGCGCAGCAGACCCCCCTGCCTCCCCGCTGCCCCCTCAGCAGTGGGCTTCAGTGGATCTGCCTGTTCTGCTCCCCACTCTGTCTCTGGGGAACCCTCTCACCCCGCCCCTCTGGCCTGCACCCCAGTTCTACACGCGCGCGCACACACACACAGAATTAATATTTTGGAAACCTGGTGCATATTTAAGTAGGTGAGTGCTGCGCAGAACACTTGTAACACACCCCCCCTTTTGCCTTATAAGACAACTTGCGTACTTTTTTACTTTACAAAAGACTGATTTTTCATAGTTTCTCTATGTTTTCCTTATCTCAGTTATATTTTTCAGCGGTGAGTCATTTTGCTTCATTTGTCTCTGTTCCTCAGAGAGGATGTCTGTGTCCTAGTCCCGCTCTTCCCCTCAGAGCCGCCGCCTCACTGGGCGTCTGGACCAGCATTCTCTGCCTGGGAGGGGTGCGCAAGAAGGGCTTTGTCAGCCATTTGGGGTATCTCGTGACCACAGCAGTCTGCACTTTCTTTTTAATCAGATGTGAAAGAAAATTTGCCTCTGAAAACCTCTAGGTGGAGAGGAAGATATGTTATTCTTTCTTATTCTAGTTTGTTTAATTATGTATTTTTTTCTGTAATGTGAGAAAGAAAATTGGAATAAATTGGTTTGGTCTTGATAGGTAAGACCCTGTTTACTAACTAAACTTACCTTCACTCTACCTAGCTTGGTAAAGTTGCAGGATACAAAATCAACATACAAAAATCTGTTGTGTTTCTGATTACTTTTAACTGTCAGAAAGAGAAATTATGAAAACAGTGCCCCTTCCAGTTTCATTTAAAAGAACAGAATACTCAGGAATACAGTTCACCCAGGAGCGGGAACACCTGTGCACTGAAGATTTTAAGGCGTTAATGAAAGAAACTGAAGAAGAAAAGTAAATGGAAACATAGCCCACGCTCTTGGGTTCGAAGAGTTGATTTTGCTCCAATGGCCCCACTACCCAGGGCTGTCAGATTCGGTGTCGTACCAGTCAAAACACCAATGGAATTTTTCACAGAAACAGAACAAATAACCCTAAAATGTGTATGGAAACAGGACCCCAAATGCCAAGGTAGTGTTGAGAAAGCAGTAAGGTCGGCGGCGTCTGCCCCTTGCTGTCCGGCTGTGCCGCAGACCCGCCGCGGCGAAGGGCGGCGCAGAGACCCGGCGGCCAGCCCGGCGGCCTGTGGCTGCTTCCCGCGAGCCGAGGAGCCCGGAGTGCGCGCGGCCGGTGTGGCACTGGGCGGCCCCTCTCGCTCCCGCAGTGCGGCGGCCGTGCAGACGCCTCGCGCTGCCCGTGGCGGTGACTCCACGTGTGACCCGTCCAGCAGGTCAGGTAATTTAGTGGAGCTCAAGGGGGCACCTCCTGAAAGAACCAAGGGGGCGAAAGGGGCAGGAGACCAAGCGCGTAAAGAAAGACAGAGTCAGTCTGAGATGCGTCAAGGTCTCGTTTATTAACAAAGGAGCTCAAGCTTATATAGGGGTCTTGGGGAGGGGGGAGGTAAAGGGGAGTTCTTAGAACAAAGTAACTAAGATTCAAGGCTGGGCAGGCAGTAGGCGTGTCAACATTCCTATAAAAATGATCTAAAGCGCAGGCCCTGACGACCTTGCATCCCAACTTATCTGGCGTCAGGAGTAGCATGTTCTTATCTTGGGTACAGAGACTGAAACATTCAAGCCCAGCCTTAGGCCTCCAACACACGTGGACATGGACACGCAGCCCCCGAAAGCAAAAGCAAAGGAGGCAGTGTGAGGCCGGACAACTTCGCCCGGCAGAGGAGTAGCGCAGCGCAGAGGCCGCCTGCCGAGAGGGGAAATGTCGCGAATCTCGTCGCTGCTACGGGTTCGCGCCCAAATACATGGAAGGCTCCTCCGCCCCGGCAGCGAGCAGCGAGCAGCGCGACTGAAAGGGCTGACGGGCCAGGCGGCGGCCCCACGGCGGCCGAGGGGTGGCCAGCGGGTGCGCCAGGCGGCGCAGGGCACCCGGCCGCGGGGGCCGACGAGACGGAGCGGGTGAGGGGCGCCTGTGCCCGGGGGCGCGCGCTGGCGCAGGCGTGTGGAGAGCGGCGCCGCGTGGCCGCCCAGCCCCGCTCTGGCTCTTGGTCGAGAGGCGGGAACGTCTTCCCGTCGGGCGTGGACGGCCGCTGGCCCCGCAGGCACCCCCGCGGCCGGGAGCTGGCCTGTGAGCGCACTGGCCGTGGAGCCTGGACAGACACCCAGGCTCTAGGGGGACCCCGCGCGGCCGGTGGGCGCAGGGGTGAAGGCGCCGAGGCCGCGGCTTTCGGCTGCGCCCGGGCGGGCGTCGGGGCGCACCGGGCCGTCTGGGGGTCCCGTCGGGGTTCCCGAGTGCGTCTCCCTCGCCTGGAACCGGTGGGGGCGCGGCGGGGGCGGGGCCGCGGACGGTGCACACTCAAGTGTCCTTGTCTCTCCCCGCAGGGCGCGGCCGCGGCGGACCATGGAGAAGCCCCGGGTGCTGTGGAGCGCCGCGGGGCGGTGGCTGCGCGCGCTGGCGGCCTGGGCCTGGGCGCTGTGCCGCATCTCCCTGCTGCCGCTGATCGTGACCTTCCACCTGCACGGGGGCGCGCTCGCGCTGCTGCTGGTGCTCGCGTCCGTCGCGGGCACGCTCTACAAGCTGCAGGACGCGCTGCTCTACTTCCCCGAGCAGCCGCCGTCCTCGCGCCTCTACGTGCCCATGCCGACCGGCGTGCCCCACGAGAGCGTGTTCATCCGCACCAAGGACGGGGTGCGCCTGAACCTCGTCCTCATCCGCTACACCGGGGACGGCGCGCCCTGCTGCCCGACCGTCATCTACTTCCACGGGAACGCGGGCAACGTGGGGCACCGGCTGCCCAACGCGCTGCTCATGCTGGTGAACCTCAGGGCCAACCTGCTGCTCGTGGACTACCGCGGCTACGGCCGCAGCGGCGGGGAGGCCAGCGAGGGCGGCCTCTACCTGGACGCGCAGGCCGCGCTGGACTACGCGCTGGCCCGGCCGGACCTCGACAAGACCAAGGTCCTGCTGTTCGGCCGCTCGCTGGGCGGCGCCGTGGCCATCCACCTGGCCGCGGAGAACGCGCGCCGCGTGTGCGCCGTGCTGGTGGAGAACACCTTCCTGAGCATCCCGCACGTGGCCGGCGCGCTCTTCCCCTTCCTGCCGCTGCGCCGCCTGCCGCTGTGGTGCTACAAGAACCAGTTCCTGTCCTACCGCAAGATCGCGCGCTGCCGGATGCCGTCGCTCTTCATCTCGGGGCTCTCCGACCAGCTCATCCCGCCCGCCATGATGAAGCAGCTGTACGAGCTCTCCCCGGCGCGGACTAAGCGGCTGGCCATCTTCCCCGACGGGACGCACAACGACACGTGGCAGTGCCAGGGCTACTTCGCCGCCCTGGAGCAGTTCATCAGGGAGGTGGTGAAGAGCGCCGGCCCCGAGGAGCTGGCCGAGGCGCCGGCCGGGGGCACCATCATCTGAGCCGCGCCCTCCTCGCGGGCGCTGCCGGCCGGCCGAGGGGCTCGACCTCGGGGAGGACCCGAGCGGCTTTTTACGGCCGAAGAACTCCCCGGGGTGGCTTCGTGCGTGTTGGCGGCCCGCGCCGCGTCGTAGTGTCTGGCCTGGCCCGGCCCAGCCCCCGGCGCCGTCGGACGCGCTGCGGCTCGCGGTGTGGCCGGCTTGGGGCTGGGGGCCCGGAGCCCTGGACACGGAAACCTTGGCTGGGGGGCGTGTTCCTTCGCGACTTTGAGGACAATCATGGTAAGCCACTGAAGTGTGTAACCGCATTTTTTTCACCTTAAAAGTTCCAATGAAATGCATGATGGTATTTTACAGTCCTTGAAATTATGCAACGCGGTCTTTCTAATGTACATAGCGCTGGTTCTTTCCCCATGTACACGCAACCGGGGTCATATATTTTTATGTAAACTCTATTTTGTTGTTGGCGAGAAGTGAAATGGAGCTGTGTGTGCAGGTTGCCATTGAATTCTGCTCTGGTGAAGCTGAGACCCAGATTTTTCTTACAAATAAAGGGGACACGTTTTCCGATATAAATTTGCCGTGTTTTGTCAGATCCAGCTGGACCATGGCCTGTGAAAAAGAGAAATTGGAATTTTATTGCGGCTCTCGTGTACATACGGGAAGTTTTTAACATTTGTAGTTTTGGTGACAGAGAATTTTCGTTTCAGCCCATTTTCTAAGTCTACAGCTGACCCACTCGTAGCCGTCGGGATGAACTTTGGACCTTCTTTAAGCACTGAGGGGAGGAAGCCTTGTCACTCCAGCATGGTACGGACTGTTTGGTAAAAATCCCCATGCTTGATTTTGAGCCCCAGTTTCTAGGTATATTTAGCTCACTAAAGCCATTGGCGGGGCTTTCTGAAAGTAAAAGTAACAAGCAGAGGGAGCTGCTTTCCTCTGCTTGGCGCTCTAGTTGCCCGGACGTAAAATTGCAGGGACAGACTGAGTCTGCTGTCCATGGGCGGCCTCGAGCTTTCTGCCCAGCGGCTGCCCCCACAGGCGCAGCTCAGTGACTCAAGCAGGCGAAATCTTACTCAAAACACAGAACCCCCCGCAGCTTAAAGGCGCTGCCCTGAGTTCCCAGCTGCCAGGCCTAGCTGTGTGGCGTGTTGGGGGCTGGCCTCGAGCCCTGGGGGGCCGGCCTGTGCTGGTCACTCCCTCTGCGCTCTTGAGCCCCGCGCCGCGGTCTCTGCGGGGACAGCCAGAGGGCCTCTGCCAGGGGACAGCGTCGCTTTTCACTCTAGGCCTATGTTTAGAAATCAGTTCGGGAACAATTTCCAGAGGGTGGTGTGTCCTGTAAATGATTGGCCAAACGGCACTGATGCTTTCTCCAGAGAGCGTGGTCTCCCTGCCGGGGAGGGGTGCGAGTGAGCAGGGCCCCCACGTTCCAGCAGTTCCTTCCCTCACCGCTGCCTGGAGCCCCAGGTAGCGACGCACTGAAAAGGAAGCCAGGCCGGCCAAGGCAGCAGCTCGGGCGAGGGCTGCTGGGGCGCTGCCACGCGGCCCGGCTGTAGGGGCGCGGCTCTGGGGCCCTGCGCCGCCCCTCGGGCCCTCCCCTTTGTGCTCTGGTCTGCAGAGATCCAGGTTTGGTCCGGCTCGGGCGCTGCAGTCGCCTGCGGTGGAGGGGCTGGGGCCCCCCTCCTCCCAGCGGCTCAGGGGTGTCCCCTGCCCGCGGACGGCCTGAGCAGCAGCCGCTGTTGCGCCCCCGGAGCGCTGGGGCTCCGGAACGGGGTGCTCTGTTCCTGCTGCACCGGGCCCAGCCCCAGCGGCACTGGGCGCCTGTCCGGCCTCGGGCGCGCCCGCGCGTGCTGCAGGAGCGGCTGCGGAGGCTTCCGGGGGATTTTAGGTGAGGACGCTGCCGGAAATCGGGACTCGGATGGCTTCAGCGGTGGCCAGACGCAATTCGGTTCCCTCAGAGCTGCTGCGGGGGCCGGCCCGAGGACCCAAACAGCGGCGTCGGAGAACGGGCCGGGTCCTGTGCAGCAGAGCCGCGCGCCCTGGGGGCGGCGGGCAGGGCCGGGGCAGGCGCGGATGCGGTGCCCGCGGGAGGGTCTCCGGCCGGGCGCCGCTAAGGGGACGCTGGCATGAGAGCGGGATTCCCCATCTTGTTCCAGGGCAGCTTCAGCCGCTCTTGTGACGAGCTGCAGGTTCTCGGTGACCGCGCCGGTGCCGCCTCGCGCTTTGGCCGGGGCCTTGCGGGCCGCACGAGGCCCGAGCGCCGGCCTCCCCGGGGTCGCCAGCGGCGGGGTGAACTTTCAGGGAGGGTCCCGCGGATGTTGCTTTTTAAATCAGGTCGTGATTGCGACGAAGTCCTCACTGGCCCGCCCTCCCCCTTTCCCTATTATATTTAACAGCATTTGTGGGGCGAAAAAACAACTGTGAAAAAAATTAGTCATGACACTTTTAGATGATCCTTTTTCTGTATTTTCATATCACTCAGGTAAAGTTGGAAATGATAGAGCACAGACATCTATTTTTTAAATTAATAGAGGAGAAAATGAGAAGCGCTTCTGTTTATATTACCATATATGCATATATCCTAGCAAATCAGAAATAATATATTCGTTTGTATGGCAAATAAATAAATACATTCATCCTAATAGTAGTCAACACATTTTGCCAAGTGGCACAAATATACCTCCATTTATATTTTGTATCTTAAAAATGCAGTTTAAAAATAGAACTATGTACAAGAAACACTTTTTTACATAAAGTGCCAGATATGCATATGTAACAGGGATGAGTGTGTACATTTTAACATAACTTCTAACAATTTCTGTCAGTACAGCATATCCTTAAAATTCAACTTGTTTTCAACATATTTAAGTATGTTCAGGATGAAATAAGTTATTCCAGTTTCGTAATGTAAATCATTTTTGTTATTTACCACATTTTATTTGAAGCAGTAATAAAATTTTATAACTTATATTTGAATGTTACATTCTGGCTAACCATGGCAAGCAGACATTTGCATTTGTTTTTTTACAATGGATTTCTTTTAAATTATACTATTTTTCTGTACTGACATATGCAATAAATTGATACATTAAAAGTTTGGTTTGATTAATGTCTTAAGATAGTTTGTATTCAGTCTTTTCTTTTTTAAGCTTTCCATGAACCTCAGTTGTATGGTAGGACATTAAAGCTTCCTTACTGATTAAATACAATTTCTGAATTTGTACTGAAATAATGAATTTTATTGCACTGATGGTGCGGGTGAAAAGCAGCCGTTAGGCTTATATGCTCCCCCCCACCTGTACTTCGTCTGGCTGAAATTAAAGGGACTTTGGACAGAGGGGCCGCTGCTGAATGAACAGGCTCAGAGCGCTGATTCCGGAAGAGAACGGGGGTGAACACACGTGAGCTGCCCAGAGCTGGGCGGCCTTCAGACTTCACAGAACCCTGGTCATACAATCCTTGTTTTTCATCCATCGGCATTGAGTTGCTGGTTTGGGATGATTAAAACGCGGCTTGATACTCATCCCCACTTTGGGGTCTGTCACTTCGTTCCCTAAGCAGCGTGCGTGCGTGTGTTAGGAACAGCTGGGTGACGGGAGTGGACGCAAGCCCTCCGTGGCTCCTCGCCAGCGGATGCAGAGCTCTCCGGCCACGCCCTTCACACAGACAGGGCTGGGGGGCGTAGGATCTCTCTTTGCTGAGAGAGGGCCAGCCGGAAGCCCACGGTACAGCAGTGGGCTTGAGACCCGTGATTTTCAGAAGGTGACGTGTTCATGGTGCTACTTCATGCTCCAACTCCTGCTTTATGTTCTGTTACACCCTCAGAATCATGAGCACTGATTAGAGAGTACACCTTCTGCCTTATTTAAAGTAAAAGAAGGAAAGGACTTGTTTTTAGTACATTTGTAAGGCAACATGTAGAAACCGTGATGTCACTGGACCCCCACAGGTAACTGTTAATTGTTCGCCCCATTTCAGAGGAACAGAGTCAGCATGGCCCAGTAGCTTGCCCAGTGGTGCCCAGAACAGGCCCCGGCTTTGAACCTGCACCCCACTCCCCATCCAGGGCGCCTGCCCCTTCCCTCCTTGACTCAGTGGGATACTTGGAAGCCAGAGCTGGAAGTGAATGAATGTTAGGTGAAGGGGAACCAAAACATCAACACAAATTACATCGCTACCTCTAGTTCCCAAATCCCACTCACATTTTGTTAATCATGCCACCAATACTCTATCAAAAGTGTCTTGAGAATGTAGGTGCAAACTTCCTCAACAAAGCACTGTCACATGGTATCCAACAACATGGAAGGAGTATGCACAGTGGCCAAGTGGCCTTTATCACAGGAGTGCAAGGTTGGTTTAAAATCTGAAGATCAGTTCATAGACTGCACCTTATGCACCGGTCAGCTTGGGCTAGCAAAGGAAATACCGCCGTCCAGTGGCCTCAAGAGCAGACGTCCTCAGAGTTCTGAGGGACAAAAGCACATAACCAAGGAGCCTGCACGCTGGTTCCTCTCCTGCCTTGCAGACAGCTGCCTTCCTGTGCCCTCCTCTGCGCAAACATGAGAGATTGTTCCCTCTTCTGCTCAGGACACCAGTTCTGTCAGCCTAGGGTGCCGCCCTTCTGACCTTACCTCACACCGATGGTCTCTTAAAGACCTTTTCTCTTCATACCTTAGGGGTCAGAGTTTAAAGGTGGGTTGGAGTGGAGGAGACAATTCCATCCCTAACCCTTTCACAGCATTTGAATAGGGAAAAGCATTTGCTAATACCCAACACATGTTCATGATGAAAACCCCTCAACGACAAAGACAAACAGCCTACTTTAAAAATGGGCCAAGGTTTTGAATAGATATTGCTTAAAGAAGATCCGGGGTGGCCATAAGTACATGAAAAGGCCCCAGTGTCTTGCTAATAAGGGAAATGCAAGTTGAAACCACAAGGAGATACGACTTCACACCACTAGGATGAGTCTAGTCAGAAACACGGACCAGTGTCACGCGGGGTGTGGGGACATAGGAGCACTCGCATGGCCGTGGGGGTGCGGGACAGTGGACCCCCTTTAGGAAACAGTCCGGCAGTTCTTGACATGTTGAAAACGGAGTTAGGGTCTCAACCAGGATTTCTTCTCCGAGATAAATGTCCAAGAGAATTGCAAATACACACAAAACCTGCACGTGAGTGTTGACAGCAGCATTATTCATAACAGAGAAAAGCTGGAAGCAGCCCAGAGGGCCATTAGCTGATGGCTGAACAGAAGGACGCGGCGCGTCCATGCAGGGGTCTCTGCTCAGCGATGAACAGAAGCGAAATTCTGACACAGGCTGCAACGCGGGCGAACCCGGACAGCCTCCTGCAGGGGAAAGAGTCCGTGAAAAAGGACCCTCTGCTCTAGGACCAGCCGTGAAATGTCCTAGTATCACCTCTGTTGGGCCAGAAAGCAGATTCACGGCCAAGCTCAGGGGCATTGGGGCAACGCGCAAAAATGACTATGAATGGGACCTCCCTGGTGGCGCAGGGGTTAAGCGCTGCGCTGTGGAGCTGTCAGCAGCAGCGGCGCCAGTTTGATGCCCGGCCGGGGAGATTCCCACAGGGCGCAGCAGACCTCTCCTGCCTCTTCCGCTGCTCCCCTCAGCAGTGTGTTTCCGTCGAGCTGCCTGTTCTGCTCCCCGCTCTGTCTCTGGTGAACCCTCTCGCCGCCCCACGCCTCTGGCCTGTACCCCAGCTTGTATGCATAAGTAAATAAATCTTTTTTAAAAAAGTGACTATGAATGGACACAGGGATTTGTAGAAGAGCGGTGAGCATATCCGAAAATACATGGTTGTGCTCAATCCTGATCACAGAATCTTCAGAGTCGAAAATCATTGTGTCACACCCTTCCACGCATGAGTGGCATCACAGCTAAATCATTCCTCAAGAAACTGTCACTGGTCAAGCATACCTCGGATTGGCGAGACCATTCAGCAATACGCCAAGTGGAGAAAACTCGAAGCTGACCGCGGGGAGTCAATCTGGGGAGAAGGCGGACTCAGGGTGCTCCTGGGCTCTTACTGCCAGGAGCCCCGCAGGTGAGGCCCGGCGGTGCTTCCACAGCTCCGCCACCGCAACCTGGGTGATTGGGAGAACTGAAGAAAGCTCTCGGAGACATGCCAGGAGTTCAGATTAAGTTCGCAATATTGCTCGAAAACCAGAAAAAATACACCAAGACTTTTCTGACAACCCACAGCTCCTTTCGCTGGCCCGCCCCTGCCCCCGATCCGGCGGTCTGCCATCCGGGAGCGGGCGCTGGTCTCCGGGGGGGATGCCCCGCCCACAGCTGGCTCCGGTTGTGAACATGGCCGGACTTTGTCTACGGACACACTTGCTCCGGACTTCCAGATGGAGGGGACGTGGGAAGGGACAGACGTCTAAATCCACGGGGAAGGGCGGTGGCCGCCTCCCGATGCTGAGGCCGTGGGGCCTGTGCTCCCAGCGTGGAGGCCCAACCGGAAGGATCTGCGCCCGGTGGGTGTCTGCGGTGGTGTGTTTTTGTTTTGTTTTTTGAAGATTGATTTATTTATGCACACAAGGACTGGGGTGTAGGCCAGAGGTGTGGGGGCGTGAGAGGACTCCCCAGAGACAGAGTGGGGAGCAGAACAGGCGGATCCACTGAAACCCACTGCTGAGGGAGCAGCGGGGAGATGGGAGGGGTCTGCTGCGCCCTGTGGGAAGCTCCCTGGCCGGGGATCGAACTCGTGCCGCAGTGGCTCTGGGTAGCTCCATAGTGCTGAGACGTAAGCCCTGTGCCACCAAGAAGTTCCTGCCGTGATGTTTTATGGGACAATTCTGTGTTGTGGTTGAGAGAGGGTGTGTGTGTGTGTGTAGAAAAATGTAGACATATATTTTCAATTCTGTTTAATTTATATTGAGAGCAAGAGACCAAGCATTGTTCTCTAATTCTTTCCAAATATTATGGAAGCCACTCCAGATGCTTTCCATAAAATCCTTTCTATTCAGTTAGCTACATTTGACACATGTTGCTTGCACCTAAAAGAAACCTGGATGATAGAATATCCCCAAGGAGATGCTGAGTGGGCTGTTAGGTTTTGGGAAAGAGAGCTGGGCTAAGGAGAGGCATTGGAATAGCCATCTGCGAAACCACAGACACCGAAAGCACTGAACATAGTAAAAAATGGACAAAATGCCAAGTTTTATAGGTGTGTATTTTACTATAACATAAAATAAGAATGAATGAGTGCTTTGGACAGGAATCTAAAAGGATCGGGGCGCCGCAGAGGAACCTGAAGATGCGAACACTTAACAGCTGGGGGAACAGGACCTGCCCCTGGCGGAGAAGCGGAGGGAGGTGCCCTGCCCAGGTGCTACAGCGTCTCGGGCACTTGTCAGCCTGCAGCAAGGTCTGCCCTTGTTCAGAACACGAAGGAAACAGGGGCTGAACCCTCGGCTGGGAGCCCCTGAGCTGCTGAGCGCTGATTGACTTTGGAATGACTCAGTTATAACGTCTGCTGCGGTTTCATGGTGGACACGATTAGCAAACTGGTGCCCCAGCACAGCTTTTATGACAGTACAGAGTCCAGGGAGATCAAAAGGGGGAAGGGGGGCTCCCCCAAGGACATTTTCCGCCGCAGGAGCAGGGGCCGGGTGCCATTTTCCAAAACTCTGGATTAATAGTTTTAACTGTCCGGCCCTAAATACGCTCGAATCCCAAATACGCTTGTATCTCTGTCAGATCAGGGCTATCCATGAATGGCAGCCTTCATCACTTCTGGGCTCCGCACTTTCGTTTGCTTAATAATGTCAACTCCTTCTGGTTGACAATAAAATGGCAACGGTTCGTTCTTACAGTTTTTCCCCTTAGAGAGATATTTAAAGGTGGCAGAAGTGAAGATATTTAAGAAAAGAAATGTGGACGAGGCCCCCCCTCCCCCTCCTCACTAGTACTTGTCGCCTGTCTCTCAGGGAACAGGTGTGAGGTGATGGCTGGTTTTGCTTTTTACTTCCCTAAGGAAGAAGGGATCATGGACCTCTTTGTATGTGCCTGTTGGGCCTCTGTATTTCTCCTTTGGAAAGTCTATATTCAGATCCTCTGTCTACTTTTTAATCAAAATATTTGGTTTTGTTGAGTTTTACGAGTTCTTTGAGTATTTAAGATATTAACCCCTTGTCAGGAGTGTTATGTGTAAATTTCTCCTCTTTGGAAGAGTATCTTTTCAGTTTGATGAAAGTTTCCTTGGCTGTGCAGAAACTTTTTAGTTTGCTGGGGTCCCATTTGTCTACTTTTGCTCTTGTTTCCCTGGCCACTAGAGTGGAGTCGATGTCCAGGAGGTATCACCAGTTTTCTTTTAGGCATTTTATGGTTTCAGGTCTCATATCTAAGCCTTTAATCCATTTTGAATCGGCTTTTGTGTCTGGTCTGCAATAATGGCTGAGTTTCAGTATTTTGCGTGTTGCTGGGCAGTTTACCAACAGCATCTAGCGAAGAGACTTTCTTTGTTCTACTGTATGCCCTCAGTTCCTTTGCCATAAATTGGTTGTCCATATTTATTTATGAGTTCTCAATCCTTTTAGGTTGTTCTATGTGTCTGTTTTTATTTCACTACCAGGCTGCTTTCATTACTATCACTTTGCCGTATAGTTTGAAGTTAGGCCACTTTTGCTTTTTTTTTTTTCCAGGAGCGTTTATTTCTGTGAAGAATGTCATTGAGTTTTTGATAGGGATTGCATGGATTCTGCATGTTGTTTTAGGTGATGTGTCCATTTTAACAATGTAAATTCTTCCAATCCTTATGAAGCGATGTTTTTGACCAGGATCTTTGTCTAGTTTTACGTTCTTTTTATGTTTTACATTATAAAAATCTATGGTGGGAATAAATATAAGTAAAATCACCTTAACAAGCAGCACGGTCACTTGGATAAGACTAACAAACTCAAAGGCCAAATAATTTCTCATGAGAGGAGAGTGCTCAGTAGTGGGGGACTAGAGAGCGGACGTCAGATTGACTGTCGATGTCCACTGTGACCTGGAGGTGTGGGGGTGAAGCAGATGTGTTCTCATGGAGGATGTAGGTCCATTTTGCTAATATGTACTAGTAGCAGCAACTGTTACTCCAGCTACACCCCCAGTGGGCCGAGCCACCTGTGCTTCTAATTTCGCCTCTTTGGTGTATTTGCCCACGAATCCACGTGTTTGAGAAAATTTGTTCATCAATGAACAGGAATTATGTCTACTTTTATTTCACATTATTAATAAGTTAGCCACTGTGTTATTTTTTTTTAAGTCATTTTGTATATAGGATGGCTGAAAATAACAGTAATGGAGAAGCTGTGGCGAGACTAGGGCTTTGCACACCCGGTTGAGGTGATATGTTTAGGTGAGGTTTAGGTGATATGTCCATTTTAATAATGTAAATTCTTCCAATCCTTATGAAGCAGTGTTTTTGACCAGGATCTTTATCTAGTTTTATGTTCTCTTTATGTTTTATATTATAAAAATCTATGGTAGGATTAAATCGGTGGCATTTCCTCAGACTTAAAGATACAATCACCACGTGATCCAGCAGATCTGCTTCTGGGGATGCACCGAAAGACCCGGGAGCTGGATCTCAGAGGTGTCTGCACACCCCGCCTACAGCAGCAGCATCCGCAGCAGCCGATGTCCGTCGCTGGGCCAGGGGACTAATCAAACGTGGGTTTGATGAGTCGGTTCTCCAGAGGACGCGGCCCCGGCTGCGTGGGGCACAGCCGTCAGGGCTGGGTGCCTGCCCAGAAAGCCCATCTCTGAGAAATGAGAACGTCTTTTCACAAAGGAGATTTTATTCGAGGTGGTCACCGAGGGAGGCAGCGGGAGTGACACCCCAAGATCTGGCTCCTCGGGTGAGCATGCTGTGACTCTGTGGGGGGAGGAATGTGAGGGCTGGGGAGGGCGAGGGCCTGTGGGCTGCCCATTCCCAGGTCTGAGGAGTGTGGCAGCCTGCGCGCCGGGAGTCGCGGGTGGACTTCCTCTTGGGGATGCCCCTCGGGGCCGTCACCCCGCGGCAGACAGCAGGAGCTTGTGTTAGTGATGGGACACAAGCAGTGCTCCAAGCACCCAGAGTGCAGGCAGGGAGAAACGCATTATCACTTGTGAGTCAAAGTTTCACCACAAGGAGGGAACGGGGCAAGAGAGGACAGAGGGTGGTTGGGTTAATCCTGCTTAGTCCCCATTTTTAGTCCAGTGGAATTTCTGTCACAGAACAGAGGGGATGCGGACGTGTGTGTGCCCATCTTCCTGCTCCAGGGGCAGTCGGCTCGTTGTTTTATTCAGGAATTCAGTTCATCGGATGAGGGTGTCCGTACTAATCCCAGGCATAAGCCCAGGCCATGCAGTGGGATATTATACAGCCTTAAAAAGGAAGGAAATTCTGACACTTGAGACCACAGGGCTGAACCTTGAAGACATGATGCTGAGTGACAAGAAGCCAGTTACAAAAATACAAATGTGGCGGATCCCTGTGTGTGGGAGACCTGAGCCATCAGACTCCTAGAGAGAGAAAGCAGATGGTGGGTACTGGGGGCAAGGGTGCCCCTGTCGGGGAGAGGTTCAATTTTACAAGATAAAACTTGGTTGGTGGTGGTTGCACAACAGCATAAACCTTCACATCACTGACTTAAGATGAAAACAGTTAAGATGGTAAATTTTATGTCACATTTTTTGGCCACAATTTTTTTTAAAAAGCTGGGGGCAGAAGAGACACTGCAGGCTGGGAGCAGACTCCTGAGATGTCAGGGGCCTTCCTCGGCCGCCGGCTGCAGAGCATGTGTGTGCAAGAGCGCGAGTCTTTCTGCAGAGAAACAGGACGAAACCGAGGGTGAAGTGACCTGACTGGTCTGGACCCAGAGCCTAGAACCCTGCCATATACCTGGACCTAGAACCCAGTTGCATACCTGGACTGAGAACCTCGTCATACACCTGTATCTAGAACCTAGAACCTTGTCGTTCTACAAGCTCCGGTTCCTGTGCCTTTCGCTTGCTTGCAGGAAAATTGAGGACAAGTTCAATTTTCCCAAAAGGAAACAGGTGGGGATCCTTTTCTGGGATCAGGTGAGAATTATACATCCACGTGTCAACTGCATTAAAGACAAGTTGAAGGGGGTAAGGTGGGAACTTTAATGTGCATCTTCATGCAATTTTTAAAAAGAAAAGTCAGTGGCCCCAGGGGTGGTGTCAGGTCCGAGCTCCGACGTGGGGAGGGGTCGGCGGTCTCTGCAGAGCCGTCTCCTGTGCCTGTGGTCACTGCAGCCCCTGCGGGCAGCTAGCCACCAGGACCCCCCCGCGACGGGGCGTCGTGATTAGGTCCCTGCGTGTGGGTGCCAGCACCAGGCTGGGGTGTGTTTAACTTTTGAAAATTTTAGAGGCTTATTCAGTTTGAAGTATGTAAACAGCTGTAACTGGGAGGTAACAGGTCATGCTTTTGGTTAAGAGTCTGGAAATCACCTTTTTTTTTTAGTAAAGTGGCAGAAGAAAAGGCTTATATTTAGGAGGACTAGACCAAAAAGTCAGCAAGTTCATTTTCAGTGCTGTCCATTGAGATGTAAGTCACAGCAAACACAACTTGCGAATTCTTGAGATCTATTAGACACGTTTTATGACTGCCCACTATGATCAATACAGTCTTTATTAATTTTCATGTGCAGAGGCATATCTGGCGGGCGATCAGACTTGGTAATAAAACAATTGAGAGCAGGAGGGTCTTTAGCTTCTATGTTAACAGGAAGACACAAGAGGCCCGCAACTGAATCCCTCGAGGAATTGAAGCCCTTGGAGACCGTGCTCCTTGCTGTGTCGGGCCCCTCTGTCCTCTGCACCCGGGGGACCCCGGGCTGGGGCTGGTGCGTGTGTGTCTCAGTGTCACTAGGTGTTGGCAGCTTGGTCTCCAGACCACTTCTTATTTCGCATTTACAGAAGGGTGCCCTTTGCCCACACACCATCGAGCGGCACAATTAATAATTCGCCACCGTGTTTATCGTCTTTATTAATTCTCATTTCCTGGGTGACTGGCTTGTTTTCAGAGAGCATGCAGCAAGTAATATGGAAAGTGTGATTGCCTAGATAGTTATATCGAATTAGACAGGAAATCAATGCCCAAGCCTTCCACGGAGGAAGCCAGAGGAAGGAGCCACAGCCCGGATTTAGGAAAAGTGGGCACCACAGACCTTGAAGACGGCTCGAGCCGCGGGCCCAGACGTCAGTAGCTAGCCACGGTTCCAGCTCCTCTTCGTGGGTGAAATGGAGAAAACACGGATGCCAAGGAATTTGGCAATCAGATGAGGAACTCCTTGCAGGAATCTACCAAATGAAAGTTAACACTCTGTGGTCCGCTCACGTAGCAGTACGTGTTTTTGTCACCAGTATCAGGTGGCCGCTCACGTATTAATACGTGTTCATCTAGTCTCCGGTTTTTCACGCCACGGTGGATTATTTGGAATTATTAGGAGCTATTTCTTTGCTTGTACTCAGTCTAGAAGCTTTACACATTGTTTTGGTGCAAGTGGAAGGTGTTTTATGAGAGATATTACAGTTTTTTTAATATCCAGTAGTTCAGGAGTTGTGTGTGTTTTATTGAATGCTTCTACCACTCATGAGGTGGCACAGAAAATGGCCGGCCCCAAGGGCTGGTAAATTTGAAGGGCACCGGCACACACAGTGTTAAGGTGGCTTGAAAGGGACGATCTCACACAGCAGGGTTCCGAGTCAGGCCTCCAGGTGACTCTCTGCTTCCCTGTGTGCCCCCACCCGCGATGGGGGTGCACCTTCCTGCCGCTGCTCCCCCAGACACCCAGCAGCTCTGCTGGGCTCCCACTCCCCTCATCACTGCTCACGGGAGGTCGCCCCCTGCTCAGCGCGAAGCTGCCTCTCCGAACCCTGTCTTTCCTGGCTCACTTTCCTTTGTCCTCAGTTTGTCTTCGCACAAATGATTAATTTGTCCTTTCGAATATCCAAGCTTCTCACCTCTCCCGCCGTAGGCGTTCAGCTTTCTGCGCTCCTGAACCACAGACGCTGTCCAAAGGAACCTCGGGTAGAACTCCGAACAAAACTCCAAAGGATAAAGTTGCTTTCCTACCAACGGATGCTCACCTTTTCCCTTTCAGTGGGGCTTAAACAGGGGGACGTTTGGGGGAGGTTCTGAAAGGACGCGACCAGCGGCTCTGGCCAGAGTCCAGCCCCCCAAGGCCAGCCGAGTCAGCTCGGCCGCCCGCGTGAACGTCTGACTCGTCTCCCACCGGCGTGAAGGATGAGGCGAAGCGTCGGCCCCGAAGGACGTCGGGCAGGCCCGCGGCCCCGCGCGTGCAGGGGAAGGCCGGGCCTCCGCCCAGGCCCCGCTCGCCTCCCTGGGCCCTCAGCGGGGCGGCCGGCCCTCGGCCAGCCCTCGGACACGGGTGACTCGGGAAGAACAGGGTCTGTTGCTTGTTTCTGTTCAAAGACGGGGGACCCCTCGGGGGCGCCCCGGAGCCCCCCGCATCTGACTGCAGGGCCGACCAGGCCGGCCCGGCCAGCCGGCGGGAAGCAGCGGCTCAGCCCCCAGCCGCCCGCATGGTCAGCTCCGGACACTGGTCGGAGAGCCTCTGGGGGCGGGGCCGGGCGAGGGCTTGGGACCTCGGGGCCGCCTCCCGGCCCCGCCTCTTCCTTCACGCCCCGCGCAAACAATCTCAGGGAAGCAATTTACGATTAAGATTCAAGCAATTTAAGAACCCCTCCCGGCATTTCCGTGGCCGAGTCTGACCAGAGACGCTGCGTGAGCCCGCGGCCCGGGGCCTGCAAAACAGCGTGGTCAGGGCAGGCGGCCGGCGCGGGCCTGCACGGCCTCGGGGCCCCGCTTTCTGGGCGCTCCCGAAGGGCAAGATGCACGGGCCGACTCCCACCCTAGACCCAGCCCAGAGCGAACAGAACCTTCTCGCAGACAGGCTTCCGGATCGCTGCTACTCAGACGCACGACGCCTGAAATGACAGCGAAACCCAGGAGGCTGGCGAAAGCGCGTGCAGGGGCCTCTGCACAGAGCTGCTGAGAGCCCGATCGCCCGCCCGCGCCACCCCTCGGGCAGGGACCGGCCCAGGAGGCTCTCAGACCTGCTGGCATCGCGCGGCCGAGCCGGCAGAGCAGCCCACCTGGGGGCGCCGGAGTCCCCGCGGCGGGATGTTCCCGCACCCAGTCCCGCGTGCTGCGCTTGCGGGTGCGGGACTCCCGGGGCCGGGTGTGGCACAGGTGCGGGAAGACCCGTGTCTCCGCGTCCGGGCAGCTCCTGATCAAGGCGGGCCGAGGGCAGAAGCCGCGCAGGCGGCCAAGTCCTCGGGGCCTCTCAGCCAGGATCGCTGCGTGAGGTTCTGGGTGTCTCCGTGGCTGTCGGCGCAGAGAGCGGCGGTGCGCTGCGGCTGGGGGAAAGCCCGCGCCGGCCTGCCTGGGAGCTAGGGAGCCCTGGTCCCTCTCCTGCCCTCGTGTCCTGGCCGCCCACCCCTGGGGGAGGGGCGCGGGGCTGGCCTCTTGGCCCTGAGCGGCAGAGAGGGCTGCCCTGGTGGGGCTGGAGAAGTGTGGGGGCAGGAGTTGCTGCCAGATGCGGCCCAAGCTTCCCTGCAGGGTCAGCAGCAGCGGCCACAGCTCTTCTCCCCAGCGCACCTGGGCGGGGTCTGCCAGCGACAAGCACGTGCTGCTTCTTTCACAGAAGGTCAGTTAAACTGCGTCGGTCACCTCCCCGCAGGGAACAGACCCCTGCCCTGCACAGCGATCACCGCCCGCGACGCGCCTCAGGCGCACTGCAGGCTCCGCGTCTGCCTGCCCGCAGGCCGCGGTGGTGTGGCCTCCCCAGAGGCCTGCAGGTGTCAGTGGGCAGACCGAGGAGCACCCCAGGACCCCCCAAACCTGCACACTCAAACGGGATCTGCCCCTACCGCAAAAAGAGAAAGCAGCTCTCAGCGTGAAAGAACTTTAATAGAAGAGAACGCAGCAGAGAGAAGAGAAAGGGAATAGCTCCCAATAAATCACCCCAAGTCACCTGTCCCCTCTGGGCAAACACCCAGCCCAACAGGGGTGGCCCAAAGCAGGGCCCCTGGGCCCGAAAGCCTGCCCCAGCCTAGGGCACCCCCCGGTGGGGGCCCACAGGAGAGGGGCAGAAAGGGCCAGCCCAGTCCGGAAGGAAAGGCGCAAAATCCAAGAGCAAATCAAGGGCGCCCTGGCCAGCCCCCGAGGTCTCACCCACGTCTCTCCCCTCCCACGCCCCAGGCCCTGGTGCAAGCAGGAGCAGGTGCGCCCTCCCTCAGGGCTCCTGAGCCGGCGTCTCCGCCTTTCTCTCCAGGT
This sequence comes from Scalopus aquaticus, assembly GCA_004024925.1. NCBI lineage: Eukaryota > Metazoa > Chordata > Mammalia > Eulipotyphla > Talpidae > Scalopus > Scalopus aquaticus. The sequence goes on from PVIJ01005366.1 coordinate 22,095, forward strand.
TTTCCCTGGCCTCCCCTCCGCTCGGCTCCGGCCCTGCCACGTGGGGCAGGGAACCCAGAACCCCCTTCCCAGGGAGTCCGCCAATCTCAGGGAGCTGATCTCATCTACTCGGGAGACCCCGTGGACGCCTTCCAGGAGACGCGCCCCCTCCCTGCGCCCGGTGTCCACCTCTTGACCAAGGCGGACTCGCTTCACAGTGGCCCGCAGGCAGCTGGCCAGGGGCTATCTCCAGAAGCAGGGTGAGGGCTCTGCCTGGGAGCGCAGGGGGAGCTGAGGCCACGCCCCAACAATCCCATCATCTCTGCCCTCTGGGGTTTGTACTGCAGAACGGGGAGACGCCCCCCCCCAGGCCTGGACGGATGTCCCCTCCCTGAGGGTGACCGAGGTGTCCTGTGGGACAGCGGGAGCGGGGGTGGCTCCGGGCATTTTGGAGATATTGACAACACGCACAAAGCTACTCCAGAGCTGAGGCACGGTCGGATGCAGCCCCCAGGCCAGCCCAGGGAGCCCCCACCCAGCCCAGCCCACCCCCAGTCCAGCCCAGTCCAGCCCAGTGCAGCCCCCAGCTGACTCTGGCTTCTTCCCTTGCCAGCTTGTCTGGAGGCGTGGTCCTGGCTGACCTTGACCGCGGCCCGTGCCACGTGCCCTCTGGCCCAGGGTATCCACTTGCCGCAGGAGACGTCCCTGAGAGGCCAGCGCAGAGCCGGCCTGGAGACCACACGCTCGCTCTGAAAGGGCTTGGAAGAAGGCTGTAGAAATGGTCATCTCGGGCCGCAGCCTGCAGAGGGCAGTGCAGCGGTGGTGCAGGGGCTCCGGGCTGTCTTCCCGGCCGAGGCGCTGGGGGCCCCTGCTGGGGAGTGGCCGCTGGCCTGTGGGGTCCGCCGGGGCCCGAGCTGGGGCAGAGGCCAGTGCCCAGAAGCTGCTGGGACTCCGTGGCGAGCCGGGTCATTTATTCACCGCTGGAGGAGGAGGCCGCGCCGAGTGAGTGTCTGGAGGGGCCGCTGGGCGGGGCTGCGGGCTGGTCTGCTCGGCCCTCCCCTTGTCTCTCAGTGCCCAGCGCAGCCGGCCCGTTTGCCAGAGGCCGCAGGTCAGAGGGCCCATTTCGCCCTGGGGAGGGGGAGGCGGCGGCGTCAGGTCCCAGCCCGGCCTGTCCTTGGGGGCGCGCGCCCGGCAGGTGCCGGAGTGTGAGTGGTGCCAGCACATGCGGCTGGACAGCGGGGCAGAAGCTATGTCCCAGCCCGTCTCCACCAGCAGGGCGGGGGCTGCCCTCGGGCGGCGGAGGACTCGGAGCGGCCATAGCCCTGGCCGTCAGCTGCCGGCTGGGGGCGGAGGCCGCGCGCGGGTCCGGCGGGCCTCCTGGGGCCGGGTGGGCGCGGAGGCCACCGAGGGAAGCCCCGGCTGCCGGGAGCAGCGTCCCCGGGGGTGGGCGCTCGCAGCTCCGGAGCTGGCGCTGCAGGGCGAGAAGGGGCGGGTTGCGCCCCCGCCTGAGGACCGTCCAAACTCTGCTTGGGGTTGGGGCGGCGTCTCGCCCGCACCGCGTAGACACGGCACAGAGACCCCGCCTGGCGCCCGCTGCCCTTCCTGCCACTGCGCCCGGCAGGCCGCGTTCCGGGGCGCGCTGACTCAGCGACGCTCCTCTCCAAGTGTCCACAGCCGCAGCCGCGCAGGAGTCCGCCCCCGCCCCGGGCGCAGGCCCAGGCCCCCAGATCATGCCCCGCCCCTGGGGCGCCCCCTAACCCGCGGCCTCCGGGCGGCTTCCGGCGTGCCCATCCCGGCGTGCCCAGGCTCCACGCAGGGGCCGAGCGCGTCGGCGGCGCCTGGAGATGCCACCGGGAGTCCAGTGAAAACTGAAAGTGAAATGAGGAAGGCGGGTTGAGCAATCGGCGGGCGATGCCAGGACAGCAGGGGCAGCAATGCCGAGGGCCCGCGGGGAGCGGGCGCGGGCTCCTGGGGGCCACCCTGGCGGCTGCTCTGAACGCAGACCGGCCCGGACACCGAGAACAGGAAATGACCCGCTCCCTGTGGTCACCGAGGCTAAAGGGCCCAACCTTCAGAGCCCAGGGGTGGAATAGATGACGCCGCGGCGAGGAAGCCGGCGACTCTCCCGGCGCTGAGAGAAGAGCAGAAATGAAACCCCAGGGTGTCCCCGTCCTCCCCGGGCAGGAAAGCCCCTCCGGCCGCCGCTCCCCACATGGACAGCTGCTGGCCGTGACGCTGCTGCTGGCCCTGCTGTCCTGCTGCCTCACGGGGGTGTCTTTCTACCAGCTGGCCGTCCTCCGGGCGGAGCTGGGGGGCCTCCGGGCGGAGCTGCGGGCTCCCCGGGCAGAGCCGCGGCAGGAGGCTCCGCGGGCGGGGGCAGCCGCCCCCGGGGCAGCTCCGCCTGAGGCCCCCGCGGTCAGCCCCGCTCGGAAAGTGAGTCTGCAGCAGCTGCAGCCCCAGGCACGCGCCTCCTCCCACGCCAGGGGCCTCGGCAGTAACTTGGGGTTTTCTCTTCTTAGGGGACCTTGGCACCAGCCGCTGCAGGGGAGAGCGGCTCCAGCTCCAGCAGCAAGATGAAGCGCTCCGCTCCGGGTCCCGAGGAGACAGGTAGGGTGCGGGCGCGGGAGCCGTCAGACGCCCTCCCTGGCCTCACGGGCGTGGAGGGAGCGTCCAGTGGGGGGGGGGGCGCTGACCCGCGGGGGCGCTGTGCCCCTTGCCAGCGTGTCCTGATGCGGCTCCAGGCGAAGCCGGCGTGGCAGGTGTCCCGGGCTGCGGGGCCGCGTCTGTCGCCCAGAGGGCTGGTTTCGGGGACCGCTGGGATTTAAGCCTGGAGCGGGGCAAAGGGGCCGCGTGCTGCCCCCGCGTGGGAAACGCTCCAGGACAAGCCCCCTGTAGGGTGGGTTTTGCCTACCTGGGCCGCAGAAGGTGAGCTCCAGGCCGAGACTTCCCGCGGGGGCATCTGCCAGGCAGAGGCACAGCGGGGCCAGGTGTGTGCGGGGTTTCGCTTCACGTTAAAGAAAGTCTGGTTCATGCACAGAGCTGTCCGCGCGTCCTTCTGCAAATTACGCTCTCCCGGGGCAGCAGCTTGGGAGGCTTCTGATCATTATGTAGTGGTTGCTGCCTGTCTTCGGGTTCCACAGAATGACACAGATTTGTGAAATCTCAGCTTGCGAGGGCACTTCCCAGTGCCCTGTCCTCATTCCTTGCAATCAGGGATGAATGTTGGCACCGCATGTACCAGCATCGTAGCTTGGCAGGTGCCTGGTGTTCTTGCCCCTTGTGCAGAAAGGACCCTTAGGCACGCCTAGGGCGTGCCAGCAGCAGTCCTGGAAACAGGACTCAGGCGTTTCCACTCCCGCGCTCCCGAAAGCTCTCAGCGACTCTGACAGTAAAGGGAACATAGGCCAAGCTCCTACCTGTACGTAGGTAGCTCTCCCTATTCTGCCAGGTTTGGTTTTCTTTTTTTTAAGCTTTTGTTGTTATTTTGGAGTCTTAGCATTTTCAAGTGCTTGTTAAACTGAACAATTTGACAGTTTTAAATAAGCGATACAGTATTTGATCTCACACTTCGTGCTAAGCCACATCAGCACACTCAGTGGATGCACCTTACGGTGTCATGGGATTAGTACAGACCTTTTCTAGAATTTCACTCTGCATCCTACACTGACAAATCCCTGTCTGTGCCCTCCCTGTGTAACTGGGCCAGAAGAGCTCGATATTGCTGGACAATGCAACCGGAACGCTATCTGCTTTGATTTCCCCGTAAATCCAAACCGAGGTTCGCCAGGCCCTGCAGTTTTATTACAGTAGATCCGATTTGCAGTTAAGCCTGGCGTGGCGACCCTCAGCCGGACCGCCCACACACAGGTGCCGCTGCAGCAGCTGGGCGTGTTTACACAGAACCCTGTGCCCCCCTCTGCCTCGACCCTGCGCCCCCAGGGCAGAGCAGACCCCGCGGCCTGGCCCAGGTCATCCGCTCCTCCCGACTCTGCTGGCAGCCCCTGCCCAGGAGCCGTGCCCCCTGGCTCTCTGTGGCCTCCATGGGAAGCCGAACCTCACCACTTGGGGGTAACCTGGCATTATTTCTGGGGCGATTTCCCCATATTTCTTCATGTGTCAAGTTCCAGTCCCAGCCCGTCTTAGGGACTTCTGTGACATGGTATGGAAGGGACTCATGAGCTGAAGAAGCAGGGCGGGGGGCAGGGCAAGTTGGGGGCTCTCCTCACTGGCCCGTGGGGTGGCTGCTGAGAAGCCACAGCGGAGCTGCTGCACTCAGTGGTCTCCAAAGGGTCATTTCATGGATCTCTGGTTTGATTCCGCACCTTTTAGTCTCACTGAGCATCGTTTCTAGAAGGAAAAGGGCCGGATCTCAAGGATGCTGCCCGGTGAATACTCGTGAAGCCCACAGCGGTTGAGGGGGGCACAGCGCCCCACCGCCCACGAGCCCTCCCCAGGCAAACTCTGCCTTTCCTTGATGTGTCAGTTTGCTTCTTTATACAGATATAAAGGAGCGTGACCTGTGATTTAACTCTGAAAAAATCACAGAGACATTTTACTGATCTCTCATTTATTGAGAAAGACATTGCGGTTATGGAATTGGTTCCGAAGTTGGCCCCGGTTTTGTTTTTCTTCACGATGTTGTGTTTTAAATCAAAGTCCTTCGAAGTTTCGTGGGTTTCATAAGATAACTTCTGATGAGAGTGTAACAAACAGAAATGTGGGGAACTCCAGGATCGAAGAATCGCCAAATGTTTCAAATCAGCCCAAACTTCGCTCTTAAGCCCATAAGTGCATCTGGAGATGACCCCAATTATACAGAAATAACTCGAGCCTCCCGTGAGGACAGCCCTGCTCACCCCACGCCTCGCGCGTCCGGGGGGGCCCAGGAGGACGCCCCCAGGTGCCTCTGCTGAGCTGGGGTGGCCGTTGGCCTGACGAGGTGGCCTCCGTTTTCCCTCCCTCTCTTCCGGGGGAAGTGGAAAGTGATCAGGCACCCATGTGTTTCAGATTCTACAAAGACAAACCTCTCCTTTTTCATTGATAATGTTTATTATACTTGTCTCGATTGGTGCAAACATGAATAATTCAAAGGACTGTTAAAAAAAACGTGGAAAATGCCCGTGTTTTATCTTCTAAATGTTTATTGTAAGATTTCAACCAACGTACTTTATTCTCCATTTTCAAATAAGATTTTTAGATTGGATTTTAGGAGGATGGGCAAGATGCCCAGGGGTGCAGGGGGCACTGGCCCCAACCTGGGGACCTCACTGGCCAGTCCAGGCTTTCTGCTAACTCACCGGTGTCCCCTCGTCGGGGTTACCTGGCATTTGCTATCTTTTCAGATCTGTGTTTTGAACATCTTGTACCTAAAGGGCACCTAATATTGTAACTTGTGTATTTCTCTGGGGCAGGCATTATTATTTTTTAAAGAGTTATTTATTTATACATACAAGCTGGGGGCACAGGCCAGAGGCGTGGGGCGGCGAGAGGGCTCACCAGAGACAGAGCGGGGAGCAGAACAGGCAGATCAGAAATACACTGCTGAGGGGAGCAGCGGGCGAGGCAGGAGAGGTCTGCCGCGCCATGTGGGATTCTCCCCGGCCGGGCATCGAACTCGCGTCGCCGCTGCCAACAGCTCCACAGCGCAGCGCTTAACCGCTGCGCCACCGGGGAGGCCCAGGCATTTTTTTAAGGATTTATTTTTATTTATTTATGCATACAAGAACTGGGGTGCAGGCCAGAGTTGGGGGGTAAGAGGATTCCCCAGAGACAAAGTGGGAAGAAGAACAGGTGGATCCACTGAAATCCACCACTGAGGGGAGCAGCGGGGAGGCAGGAGGGGTCTGCTGTGCCCTGGGGGAAGCTCCCTGGCTGGGGATCAAACTCATGCTGCAGTGGCTGAAATAGCTTCACAGTGCTGAGACTTAACCCCTTGCGCCACCAGGAGGTCTGGGGTAGACATTTTTAATTGTTGAAAGTATGATAACAACTGGCTTATTCTGCTGAGCATGAGCCCTTGAAGCTCCATCCATGCTGCTGCGAATTGCATGAGTTTATCTTTATGCTCGCTGCATAGTATGCCATCGTGATCACGCTCAGCAAAATAAGCCAGAAGGAAAGAGAGAAATATTGAATGGTTGCGCTTATAGCAGGAATATAGGGGAACCAAATAAGAGAGATATTCAGCGAGGGAGGGGGAGAATAAGGGTTAAAAAGGGGAGAAAAGAGCACAAGGGACTATGGTGATGGGTCACGGGTGAATCAGTGGTGGGGAACCTACGGGGAATACACAATGATGTAAAAGATATAAATAATAATAATGACGAAGAAAAGTTACAGGGAAAAAAAAGCATCATACCAAGACTCAAATATCCCTGGGTCTTCTGCCTTGCGCTCCCAGGAGCTCCCTTTGCCGGGCGCCGGCTGGGAAGGTGGGTACCGCCCTCTCTTCACTCCGCCATGCATCTGGCTCGGCTGCGCTTTGGGGCTGTAGGGTGAGTGTTGGAAGCCCAGTGCAGGCCCAGCCACCCAGGCCCTCCTGGAGGAGACCAACCGGAGCCTCCCGCCCAGCCCGGGAACAGCTGGCTGTCCTCCTGGCGGGCTTTGCCCAGAATCTTCCTTGACCAGTGTTATTTTTCTCCTCTGCTCCATTCTGAGGGGCCTTTTTCAATGTTGCAAGAGCTGGTTTCTGTTCAATTTCAAACAAGGATTGAACATAAAAATAATGACCTGAGGACCCGACCTCTGAGCTCTGTTCTCGTCAAGTTCAAGGTTTTGGGAAGTGGAGGAGCCGGGAACCAGTCAGCCAGCGCAGCCAGGGGGACGCTGTCTGCCCCCGGCCTCCCCCCGCGGGGGCTGTGGGCAAGGCCCGGGTGTTGGGGTCCCCGGAAACGGCGTGGCACGGCGGCCACGGGGGAGCAAAGCCAGGTGCGGAGAACGCGGTCGCCAAAAGTGATTCAGAGGAGACTGTAATGTGAGAAAGTGGCAGATGGGTTGGTGAACACACTGGAAAAGTGAAACATTTAGGTCGGGGTTGGGGGCGAGAGTCAGCAGCGTGAAGGGCGGGAAGGGCCGTGGGTGCGTCTCTGCTCTGCGCGGCCGGCGGGGCAGGGAGTTGGCGCGCCTGCTCCTTGACGCTCCGTCATTCTTCACACTTTCTTCTTTTTTTTTTTTTTTAAGATTTATTTGCTTATGCATACAAGCTGGGGTACAGGCCAGAGGCGTGGGGCAGCGAGAGGGCCCCCCAGAGACAGAGTGGGGAGCAGCACAGGCAGATCGACAGAAACACACTGCTGAGGGGAGCAGCGGGCGAGGCAGGAGAGGTCTGCCGCACCATGTGGGATTCTCCCTGGCCGGGCGTCGAACTCGCATCCCCGCTGCCGACAGCTCCACAGCGCAGCTCAACCGCTGCGCCACCGGGGAGGCCCTAAATTAAATTTTTAAGTAACAGTAATGTCAACAGCAAGCTCTTCAGCCTTTACAACATGTAAATTATGACTTCAGTGGATTCTCACAACAACATATGAGCTATAAATCATTCCCACCAGGCAGATAAGAAAGAGGTGTTCAAATAAAGTGTCCGTCTCCGGTTACGCAGCCACTGGCTTGAGAACCAGGGTTTGAATCCATTAGCTACTGAGTATTTGTGAGCTGTGTGGACTGAATTTTATTTGAAAGTTATTGGGTGCTGGAGAGGCCCAGACCGTTCCTGTCGCCAGGTGAGGGGCGCTGCCAGGGACTAAGGGGTGCCGGGATGGGGCTTGCGGGTGGGAAGGAGCCCAGACCAGGTGGGGAAGAGCCACTGGGACTTGAAGACCAAGTGCTGTTGGGCAAGAGGAGGGTGCCCCAAGGCGAAACGGGGACGGGACAGGAAGTAGGAAAAGGCAAGAGGCACAGATAGGGCAGGGCCTGGCTTTCCCCTCCACTCTTCTGGGTTTGGGGGTTTCTGCAAGTGATGAGTGCTTGACATGTTTGCAAGTGCATCTCCTCTCCCCCGCCTCTCCTCCCCTCCCCCCCTTCTCCTCCCTCTCTCCCTTCACCTCTTATTCCTCCTCCTCTTGACTGGATTGTTTGAGACAGAGATGAAGGCATTGAAAATCTGCTCTTTCATCGCTTCTTACACCAAATGTGAGCTCACGCTTCAGAGCATTTTTTCTCTTTTATTTCTGCTTTAAAGCTTCTTCTGGGAACTAGAGAGTAAGATGTTCTAGAGAAATAGTACACAACCATTTCCTTTGAAAAATTCCAAGTCTGCAACCATTCTATGGATGAAGATTCAGCAACTTATTGAAGATTATTTGTTGTATAAAATGTTTCCCATGTAAGCATGGACTTAAAGCTTTATTGTTAGAAGATCCAGAAATTATGGAAATTTTTTATATGAAAATCTTTTTTCTAAATTTAATTTGATTTAGCATGTATTATATAGTTGGGAGTCAGCAGGAGATCTTTGAGAATGATTTGGAAAGTTCAGATGCTGTGAAATATCTATTCTCTCTTCCAAATTGTTCCACATTTTTTTTTTTAGTCTGCTAAAATTCAGACACTATGCAAATTCTTAGTATCAAGTGACTCACAGTCTCAGAAGAGAGACAGTTATAGAAACAATTACTATGTACAGTGAAATGTGATTCAATAGACGCCCGCACGAGGTTTGGTGGCATCAAATATTCAAGGTCAGGGTGGGCATTTGACCTAAGCTCTGAAGGACGGGTGGAGTGTCAGCTGATGGAGAGTGAGGAAAATGTGCCCACAGGAATAGAACCGGTGGTGGGCACATCTGGAAGCGTGCAGATGGCTCCCTGCTTGAGAAGGCGGGACGGGGGCAGAGGCGAGTTCATCAGCCATGACAGCAGATGGAGCTTTGTGTCCAAGGAAAACCCTTCCTGGAAATTATTAGAAGGACAAGCTCAAACTTGGGCTTAGGAGATAATTGTGCAGGGGATGAAAGTGACATATCAGGACTGTAGGAAGGAGAAGAGGCGTGGCGTGGCAGCCTCATGTGTTGTCAAGGATGGCGAGGACAGAGCCCACAATGATGCTGCCACATTGCTCATCTCGTCTGTGGTCGTCTCTCCCCTCGGCCACGCGCACCACGCCCCTCCGTCATCAGCCTTTTCATATTCTGGTGATTGCTAATCTAGTCTAGAATATTCCTCCCTCCTCCTTCCTTCTGATTTTAGTTCAAATGTTCAGAGAAGCACTCTAATGTCTGGGTGCTGGGTGTCTCTTTTTGCAACTTTCATTCTATTATTTGTGATATTGATTTGTATCTGTTCCTCCTCCTAGTGAGTCTGGGATTCTGTCTCCCTTTTTAATTCTACCCCTGACACAACACACAACATGAATTCGGTGCTCAATCAGTGCTCCCATGAGATGCATGAGATGGGACATCAATGGCACACAAGTAAAATCTCAAGCAGTAGAACCTGATAATTGGATTATCAGCCCGGCCAAGAAGAAATCAGACATGTCTGTAAGTTTCTAGACTGAGCAGCTCCGAGGTACAGCTATGTATGCGCCAAAGAAAACCCGGGAGTGGGAAGTGATCTCTCTCACGAACTCGATGTCAACTATGGCACAAGCAATTTTTAATTTGAATGTTTGATCAACTGTGAAATGAAGCATCCGTGAAGATGGCGTCTCCTGGCCGGGGCTCCTCTGGGTGCCCCCGAGGCCTGCCCAGGGGCAGGGGTGTCGGGGGGCGCTCGGGAATGGCCCGTGCCGTGGCTGGTGCGTGCTGGGGACGCCGCACAGAGCCTCGCAGGCCCGGGTCCAGCACTTCTACCAGCTGTCGTGATTTCTTTTTTAATTTTTAAAAAAATTTCCATTTATTGTATCAGCTCCTTTCCACGCCCTCCAGGAAGCAAGCCCCTTGCAGACCCCCGGGAGCTCTCCTCTTTCTGAATTTCCTGGGATCAAAAACTGATCAGTTTTTGGTGATCCTTCAAATCAGACCAGTCACCAGTCAGAAACTTCAGGATTCTTCTTCACAGCCGTCCTGGACCTTCATGTGCATAGCTGCATTTGAGGACCAAGCCCTGTGTTGACGGGTCGCAGGCAATGACTGGCTGGAGTCGCTGGCCCTCGCGCCATCCGTCATCCTCTGCGCGGGCTCGGGCGTGGCCTTCTGCGACACAGCGGGCTGTTCCGCTTTGTTAGTCAAATGTGTACTTCTCAATCTAGTTCTGTAAAAAAGAAACTTTTAAAATTCTTCATTCCACCCATCAGCGACACTTCAGGACCCAGTTTTCCACCCCTAAGTTCTTCTGTTTCTGTGGGAACTCGTCAGCGTGATTTCTCTAATGTTTTCATGACTCTATGTCCAGCGTTGGGTCAATGTTTAGGTCTTTGAGGCATTTCTCCTCACTAGCCTCTTCCAGCCACTGGTTATTTTTTCAAAACTAGTCCAAAAAAGTCAAACTCCTGCTTTGATCTCCACTTGCTCGCGGTGGATGACCAGGCGCAGAGAGATAAAAGAACCCTCATCTTTAAAAATATGGGGTGTCCTAAAAAGGACAGAGGAAGGAGGAGATAAGTGAGTGCAGAAAGGGCATCTCCCGTCCACGCTGGGCGCGGACGCCGCCGCCGGGTGAGACCCACGGTATAGACGGTGAAGAACCCGTCCGTGTTGGACACAGCAACGAGAAACGCCCGCGAGGAGCTCTGCGGGTAATGTTTGTCCCGGGAGCCGCACAGAATCTGGACAGTTGCATTATTTTTGGCGATTTCTTTGATATTTAGATGTGTTGAAATAATGTATACTGGGCCTCCCTGGTGGCACAACGGGTTAAGTCTCAGCCTATGAAGCTGTCCGTAGGCACTGCAGCCCGAGTTCGGTCCCCAGCCAGGGAGCTTCCCACAGGGCACAGCAGACCCCTCCTGTCTCCCCGCTGCTCCCCTCAGCAGTGTGTTTCAGTGGATCCGCCTGTTCTGCTCCCCACTCTCTCTCTGGGGAGTCCTCTCACCCCCAACACCTCTGGCTTCCACCCCAGCTCTTGTATGCATAAATAAATCTTCCAAAAAAAAAAAAGAAAGAAAGAAAGAATGTATACTAAGCCAGATTCCAGTGTGAAAGGATTTCCTTCCAACACAGAAAGCAAAACAACAGACACTCCGGAATTTTCCAGTCACTCTTTCTGGTTAAATGGTGTGTGAATGTCACCCTTCTCAAAGTGGCTTTCAAACTTCAACTGTTTTCCATAGGGAAAATATTTAAATGCTGTTCTAATTGTGAAGTTGTTTGGATTTTTACTATCTCAACTATTGAGCAACAGTAAACTATTTTTGTCTTAAACATTCTTATTTTAGGAATTCTCTGTTGTGAACTGTTTGATACCTTGCTTGTAGAAATGTTTTACACAAGATTTCATAGGATAAGTGCATTTTTCTAACCTCCTGTATAATTCATTTCAAAAGTAGAGAGATGCGTGAGCACCTGAAAACTAAACCCCAGTTGTCGCCGATACTGTGATTCCGACATTCGACTCTGCCTCCTCAGGCACTTGCGCTTGGCGCCCTTTCGGGCCACTCTTTGTGGGTAGGCCGTTAGCTGAGCGCTAATCAGTCAACTCTGTGGTGAACAGGACAGGGACCCAGAACAGGAGAGAAGCGAGAACTCCTGAGGGGAGTGGAGGTGTGAAGAGGCAGGTGCCCACATAAGCTTCCTGTTTCCAGCCCACTCCTGCAAAGGCCGAGCGATGGTCTCCGGGATAAGTGAAAGGGGTGGTGCGTGTCCTCTTTCCTGAACGGAATTTCGTGATAGGAACTTCCCAGGGCAGATCTTCCTGAAGTTAGGGTTCTGCCGCGAGAGAATACCCAGACTCTCCAGTGCGCAGATGTGGCCAAGCTCCATACTGATCGCAGAGATTAAATTCCGGCATTTTCCTACTAGTTTGAGTGCTGCGGCATCAGGCAGCTTGCGACCTCTGCCTATGTCGGTCTTTTGGGAACTTTGGAGACATGGTCAGGGAAAAATGAATGGAAATAACAAGTGCTTTACTTGGTCTCTGTGGCCGGCCCGTGCCTTCAAGCCGTGCAGAGTATCCTGCCTTGCCGCCCGGTGTCTTTTTTCACTACTGTAACAATGATTCCTGTAATGAGTGAAACCATTCGATATTTTTCTCTTTCTTTCTGGCTTATTTTGCTGAGCATGATCCCTTCTAGCTCCATCCCTGTTGCTGCAAATGGCATGTGTTTGTCTTTTTTGCTGGCTGAATAGTATTCCATTGTGTATATGGACCACATCTTCTTGATCAGTCATCTATTTTTGGGCATCTGGGTTGCTTCCATACCTTTGCTATTGTGAACAGTGCTGCAATAAACATGCGGGTGCAGGTATCCTTTTGGGTTAGTGCTTTTGTAGAGAAACAAAATGAGAGAGATGTGCTGCGAGGGAGGGGGGGATGAGGGTTCAGAACGGGGGAGAGGGGAGCACAAGGGACTGTGGTGATGTTCATGGGTGAATCGGTGGTGGGGAACCCACGGAGAATACACTGTAATGTGAAAGATACAAATGATAGGGCCTCCCTGGTGGCGCAGCGGTTGAGAGCTGCGCTGTGGAGCTGTCGGCTGCACGCAATGCGAGTTCGACGCCCGGCCAGGGAGAATCCCACATGGCGCGGCAGACCTCTCCTGCCTCGCCCGCTGCTCCCCTCAGCAGTGTGTTTCTGATCTGCCTGTTCTGCTCCCCACTCTGTCTCTGGTGAACCCTCTCGCCGCCCCACGCCTCCAGCCTGTACCCCAGCTTGTATGCATAAATAAATAAATCTTAAAAAAAAAGATACAAATGATAATGCATATACATTTATATAAAAATAAGGAGAGATAGCAATGAGAGCACCAGTACCAATAGCAATCGAGACTGCAGCATTTTATGTACCAGGTTTAGCACAAACTGCTTCAAATGCATCATCTCATCTTTGCTGTTCTGTGCGTGCGGCAAAGGACTGTGGCTTTAACTTTCAGCAACATCCTCTTCTTTCTCCATGTCAGGGAAGGAGCAGAGCTTCCCATGCGGGGCCCTGTGCGTGGTTCCTGTGGGGGTGTGTTGGGAAAATGGGGACTCATCTAAACCGGCTGGATCTGAGTCCCCCACGTGCTGTTCCTTTGAACTCGAGCTGCTTTGGGTGCTGTACCCACTAGGATGCTTTGCACGTTCCCATAATGTCTGCACTGCTGAATTGCATCTTCCTGGAGCCCAGACAACGCCACATTGTTCGACAACCAGTGAGAGGGAACTCTCTGCTGTAGAAACTATTAATATAAAGATGTGTCAGAGAAGTTGCAGGGGACATAGGAAATGCGGTTTCTAATACTACATTTTTACCTTTGAGTCACCAGGGAAATTCCTTAGCAGATTTTCTTAGCAGTCCCTCCACTGACAATAATCTTTTTAGGTCAATGTGGCTGTACCACCTCAGGATGTAATTCTTACATCTGTTATTCCAAGTTTTAAATAAGAGAAAATTTCAGTTAATCAACGGAAGCAGAAATCTTTCGAGTTCTTCAATGTCTACATTGAGAAGTGTGTTTTCATTTGTATTCGCTGTAATGTAGGCCAATTTATGAACCTTTCTTTCATGATCTTTTAGATTTAATTGTAGTCCGCTTCATCAACCCCTCTCTTTCACGATTTTCTTCTTCTGTTTAAGAAGTCTTTCTCTAACCCACAGTCATAAATACATCATCTAATATTATCTCCTAGAAGTAAGTGTAATGTTCCTGTTTCTTTTTGTAACAGCAAAACTTTTCTTTTTCAGTCCACATCCTGTTTTTTCTTTCTACCATCACTTACTCTTTGACCCTTTCTCCCTCCAGCTCACTCTTATCCTCAGAAAGCTCACTTGAGTATCAGTGCCTGTTGGTTTATAATTATTTTGCCTTATCCATTCATCCACTTTGGTTTTGTATTTTACTCATATTGCTGTAGCAGAACGCTGTTAGGGAAGCAGGCGTCACTCAGAAAGGAGGATGGAGGGTCTTCATTTATGCCGGCGGGCCCAGAAGAGATTGTTCTCCAAAGCCTGATCTCTGAGTAACTGGGTAACAGAGTATTTACTCCCTAGAGCAAGGGGTACAGTCAGCTGCATGAATCAGGCCTTGAGAACATTTATCAGCTGTTCCCTGAAATTTTCAGTGTACAGGCTGCGTCCCAACTTCAGCTAATCGATGGATCAGCCTGGCGTTTTCCGCTGCAGTCTACGTAAAAAGGCCCAGTATTTGTCTTTGTTATTTTGACTTAGTCTGGTACATATAATCCCCCCAAGCTCTTTCTGCCTGGTGGGAAACTAGCATTCCATTGTTCCTTATGGCTGAGTAGTATTTCACTGTGTAACTATACCACATCTTGAGAGAAGTGTGTTTTTACAGTATTATTTCAATGAAATACTTTCTAGGTAATGAAACAGCTAAACTGGTATTTTTGTGATTTAAAGAGCTCTCAGGCATGCGCGCCTCACCTCTCACAGGTTCTTGCTGCTTTCCTTGCTTTTGCTATACAGGGTGTGTTTATTTTGCTTTTACCTGAAGGCGTTTCTCTTTATTTAGCAGAATAGTTATTTATTTGCTTGAATATTCTCTGAAGCAATCTACAAGTAATGTGTGTTGTGAATTAATGTTTCCCAGAAATTTTACTGATTATGAAATTTTTGGGAAATCTTTCCTTTTATTATTTTTTTTAAAATAGTCTCTCCTTCTAATTTTGGTCCAAAATATTTGTCCGAAAGCCTGCCTATGGCCCCGGAGTCAGAAGGCATGGACTCAGTTCTGGCCCAGTCACTCACCTCTTCTCAGGATTTGTACTTTCCAAGACTTAGTCTCAGTAGGTAATATTTAGGATTTTTGTGAACATCACCTGCATTTTTATCTGCTCAATAAACATAGCAATTATCTCTTGGTGTTCAGTACTGTTAATAGCAGCATTTGAAATGCCAACGAGCCGTTATTTACATTAGCTTTTAAAAACAGATCTTTTTAGAATGACGTGGCTTGACTGTCCATGGACTTGAAGACTTGAAAAATGAGTGGCAATAAGCCAACTTTATTTCTCTGCAGGCAGCACATTTTAAAGCCAGTCAAGTCAAGCGCAGAGATGATATGTTACTGCACCTCAGCAGCACACAGCTTTGCTAAAACATGCTATAGTTCAAGTTGAAGTTCTATTAAAAATCTTAGGCAAGGCCGTAAAGTAATTTTAGAAGCAAAATGCAAGCAGTGTTGCAAGTGTAACTGATTCGTTGTTTCAGGAAGAACGGATTTGTGGCTTTATATTCTGTCATCTTCATGTCCTTACTATTTTTACCCAAGTAACTAAAAAGATATGTTTTTGCTTTTCAGTCACCCAAGACTGCTTGCAGCTGATCGCAGACAGCGACACGCCTACTATTCGGAAAGGTAATGACAGGCCCCAGGTAGCTCTCCCGTCCACCTGGACTGTGGAGGTGCCTCTTTTCCTTTCTCCTTTTCCTAATAAACTGTCCTTTTAAAGTGTAAAAAAGTAAAAGATTAAACAACCCCAGTAATTTTTCCACTTAGAATTCAGTAAGTTCCATCACTTCTAAGTTTGATGTTCATAGATTATGTTCAAACTTGACTTCAAATCAGTTGTCTGCCTTAAAATGTCTTGGAAATAGATATAACGCAATAAACTTAAACTGATTCAAAATGATTTGGGAAAAAATAGCTGGGCAAATGTCACACTCTAACCAGTAGAATCACTCTAGCAACACTAATGTTTAGAAATATTAGCTCATCAGCATATGATAAAGCAAAAACAACACTAAACCAAATTCAGTTTACTGTCATTTAGAAGTCTTTTTCACTTCTTCAGTGACTCAAGATGATCTTCACAAATATGAATTCTCCTGTTACATTAGGTGGTAGAAATGATCGAATGAAGAGGAAAAACTGAAAAATTTATATCCTAAGCATGATATTAAAATATCACAAATATTTATGTGACTTCATGTTAACACAGACAAATAGACAGAATTTCCATGATAAATTCCAATTTCACATGGCTCCTTTATACAGATTGGTTGCAAGCAGGCGGCATCCTCGCTCCTACCCAGCCCTGCCCCTCAGCAGTGAAGAAAATCTGCAGTTTCAGGGAACTTACCTTCTGATGAGGGGAAAACAGGCCGGCAATAAGCACTCAACGGACAAGTGAAATATAGAATGATAAAGTTAAACGCTACGGGAAAGGAATAAAGCAGGCGGCGAGAAGGGAATATGTGTGTGTTGTGAACAGGGAAGAAGTGGAGCGCCTCAGGGGTCGCTGCAGAGGCCAGGAGTGAGAAGTCCAGGAGTCCAGATAACGACGTTGGGTCCCGCTTGGCGGTGACCCCAGAGAGCTGGCTCGCAGCTATAATTTTTCTATGTGGTTTTGGTGTTGCTAACTGTAACATGAACACTAAACCATTTGAAATCTGTTATCTATTGCTCTGCTCTTCCAAAGTCATGTTTTTGCAACTTTTAATAGGCAGCAAACTATTTCCTAAGAATTAAACTAAAGCCAAATAAAAAAACAAAAAACCCTAAGGAGCAAAGATGAAATTAAAAAGATGCATAACTTGGAAGAGGTTTGTTTGATACATTTGGCCAAAAACAAACTCACAGTATGTCACGCAGAAGGGTGCAGCTGCTCCTCTGCTGTGAAGCACAGAGGGCGTGATCCCTTGGGGTGGGCGAAGCTCACTGTCCCCCAGGGTGCTTCTCTGGGTGTGTGAACTTGGACCACGGATTTGCCTGGAACAACTTGTGAATGTCAGTGCACATGAATTGTAGCGGGAAGGCAGAGCTAGAGTTCATTTTGTTAAGATTGCTTCCAGAAGCCCGTTAGAAGCCTTTCGGAGAAAGATAGGTAATGTCAAGTCTTGGGATGAAATTCATGGGCATTCAGAGCAGAAGGGCTGTTTCATCTGGTCTTTTAAATGCCTCAGCCATTGCTCTTTTCTGCTTTTCTCCAGCAAAGGCAGAGAGGGCAAAGGCAGACTCCACAAATAAAAAGCAACACAGCCTGGCAGGGTGAGAAAGCATGTCTCTCCTGTTTACTTCTGTTTAGAATTTTAATTTAAGTTTTGAATAGGTAATATACATATTTATCGCAAACACATTTAAAAAGCCCATTAAGGATGAATTCAAAACTGTTGCTTCCCTTCCAACTTCTCCCCACCCAGCCTCACTTCCTAAATTATCACTTCACATGGAGCCTTTGCGACATGCTGTAAACCCAAATGAGAGTGTAGCTCTGGATTCCTTCTTTCTTACAGAAGATATACCATATTTATGTTATTTGGGTATAATATCATAAACTTCTCTTATTTAACAATGCATATTGTATTTATTTTGATATCTGAACAGAGTTCCTTGTTATTTAAAAACAGTTGCCTAGTGTTCTATGGGGTGAATATACGGTAATTCACCTAACCAGCTTTCCTCTGACAGTGTTGCGAAGAAAACTGCCCATTCTTCGGTTCACACAGGTCACCACATAGAGGAGAGATTATGAATTTTGATAGTTATTGCCTGGTCACTCCATGGGGTTTTAAAACGTTCTGCTCCCACTGGCAACAAAACAATAGCAAGTGGAAAACATAAGTATATCTCAGTTTTCTTAATTATGAAATAAAAGGACCATCTTGTATATCTTAAGAATCCCTTGTTTTTGTATCGCTAATAACTCTCTGCATTCTCCTTGTTCTTCTTTTCTATATTTCCTTTTCTGTGAGCTCTGTTCAGATTCTCCCCATCTTTCTGTTGGACTTTTGGTCATTTTTAAATTAATTTCTATGCGCTCTTCACAGGGCAAGCAGATTAATATACAATGAGTTGAAGGCATTCCCTCCTCCCATGTCCTCAGGTGCCTTTTTAATTTTGTTTAAGGTTTATATGTTGTTGTTAAGTGTTATTAATATTTTTAATCTTCTAGATTTTGAGGCGTGATTAGAAAGGGTTCTAAATTTCAACGTTTTCTAGAAATGTTCCCTATCCCAAATTTATGGCTGAATTTTACATTTAAATACTTTGTCAATTTTCAGTTTATCCTGATGAAAAAATATGAGATATGCAACCAACTTAATTTTTTTCTCAACACAATTATTTTTAGAAACCAACAAATTTCTGAACAGTTCATATTTTCCCCACCGCTTGAAGATGTTATCTTTAACATATTCCAGTATTTGAGTCATTTTTTTC
Source organism: Scalopus aquaticus (assembly GCA_004024925.1). Classification (NCBI taxonomy): domain Eukaryota; kingdom Metazoa; phylum Chordata; class Mammalia; order Eulipotyphla; family Talpidae; genus Scalopus; species Scalopus aquaticus. Next base: position 40,269 of record PVIJ01005366.1, read on the forward strand.
TTCTTTACTCTGATATTGATGTCTGATACCAGCATTGCCTCTAACCAACATCTCCCCATTTCCTCCAGTTCTCAGCCCCCGGTAACCAGTAATCACTTCTAAGAATATGACCTTTTTGTATTCCACATATAAGACAGATCATGTGGTAATTGTCTTTCTGTGACTGGCTTATTTCACTTAGCATAATGCCTTCCAGGTTAATCTGTGCTGTTGCATGAGTTTATTTCTGTGCTCTCTATTCTAGTCCATTGGTCTGTTTGTCTGTATGCCAGTACCACACTGTTTTGACTATTATGGCATTGTAGTATATTTTGAAATCAGGGAACTTTGACTTTGATTTTGCTCAAGATTTCTTTGTCATTCAGAGTATTTTGTAGTTCTATATAAATTTTTAGGATTTTTTTTTATTTTGTGAAAACTTTCATTGGAATTTTAGTAGAGATTGCATTGTTTCTGTAGGTTGTTTTACATAATATGGGTAGATGTCTTTCTACTTATTTGCGTCTTATTCAGCTTCTCTCATTAGTGTTTAATAGTTTTCCATGTACAAATCACCCATCAATTTGGTTAAGTTTATCTCTAAGTACTTAATGGTCTTTTTATGCTATGTAGGATTGTATTTATAACTTCCTGTCCATGTTGTTAATTGTTACTGGTTAGAAGCACAACTGATTTTTGCATGCTGATTTTAGAGCTTGAAGCCTTGCTGAGTATGTTAGTTTATTTGCATGTAGAACCATAGGATTTTCTACATATTAGATTGTGTCCTTCATAAACTGAGATCATTTTACATTTTCCTTTCCAATATAGATGTTTTTTCCCCTTTTCTTGCTTGATTGCTCTGCCTTTATAAAAATAGCAGAAGTGGAGATCCGTGGCTTGTTCCTGATATTAGAGGAAATGCATTTCACTTTTCACTGTTGAGTGTATTAGCAGCTGTGTGTATGTTATATAGGACCTTTGCTATGTTGAGGTAAAGTTCTTCTGTATCTAACTTATTGAGAATTTTAATCTTGAGAAGATGTTGATCTTTGACAAATGTTTTTTCTGCATCAATTGAAATGATTATATATATTTTTATCATTTGTCAAGTGTGATGCAAGCACTTGTTGATTTATGTGTATCCATCCTTGCATCTGTTGTTAAATTCCACCTGATTATAGTGAATGAGCCACTGAATGTTCTCCTGAGTGTGAATTGCTAGTCTTTTGCTGAGAATTCTTGAATATTCCAGAACAGGAACAACTTACTCATAAGAGCAAGTATCTTAAGAAGTACATGCAAATTATTTTCACATATTAATACTGACATTTTTATTTAATTTCACATACTAATGGGCACATGGTATTTAAGTTTTCAACAACATTTAAATCCATCAACCATTTAGAGCTGAGCGGAACTGAAGTGTTCAAGCTTTATACATAAAGATACTCTTGGCTGAAGCAGCAAGCAATGATATTCTTGGAGTTTACTTCCACATTCTTGAATACCTGCTAGTGTAGAAAAACACTCCACGCACAAGACATTTACTCCTCATTTTCTGGCTGGCATTTGTCTGCAGTCTAACTAGTGTGCTAAAAATCTGAGTTTTAAGATGTAGAAAATGTCATAAAATGTACGCTTCAGTTTATGATCACTTTATACCCTCTAATCTATTATCTAGTCTGTTTTCTTAAAAAATTTTAAATTCACTCAGCAGCACATATTTATTGAGGGCAAATTGTGTGTTATACTCTGTTCTTGGGATTCAGGTTCACATCTCAATAGTCATAGCCTTAGACTTGTGAGTATAACTCACACGTGCACCTGTGTACAGGGTGTGTGTGTGTGTGTGTGTTCGTGCACACACACACCCAGTGGGGGAGAAGCACAGATTACCTAAAAATAAGTAAACATGTGCTCTCTCTTTAACAGGAACTTTTTTTTAAAGATTTATTTTATTTATTTATGCATACAAGAACTGGGGTATAGGCCACAGGTGCTGTGGGGGAAGGGGGGAGTGAGAGGATTCCCCAGAGACAGAGTGGGGAGCAGAGCAGGCAGATCCACTGAAGCACACTGCTGAGGGGAGCAGCGGGGAGACAGGAGAGGTCTGCTGCGCCCTGTGGGAAGCTCCCTGGCTGGGGATCGAACTCATGCTGCAGTGGCTGCCGATGGCTTCGTAGGCTGAGCCTCAACCCCTGTGCCACCAAGGAGGCCCCTTTAACATGAACATTTCCTGCGTAATCTGATGAAATGCCATAAAAAATATCCAAAAAATAGGAATATAAGCCTAATCACTCCTTTTCTCCCCTATTCAGACATAATAGCTAAGAACTAGCTTACTGATTTTTATAGGTATAGACATGGGGTAAAAAAATAAAAAGGAAATCAACTTAAAGTATTACAAACATATTTTTCAGTAAAGATACAGCTCTACCCGACAATAAACAAGCAGTTTTAGAAATTTTTCCTCAATTCCAGACAATATCCTAGTTCTATGATGGAGGCTGTCTGATTTCCCAGAATTACAGTAGCTAGTTAGTAAAATGCTTTTGGATAAAAATCATTGTTCAAAAACAGTGCTGTTTTAAACAACAACAGCATCATTTTGGGTTATTTTATGTTTAAAATTAATCAAATTAATTCGGTGAATGTCTGCTTGAGGATTCATTGTGTTAGGCTCTGGGGAAATAGCAGAGAACTCGGTGGAGGGGCGAGACTTTTCTTCTCTCCTCTTTTTTTTTAAAAGACGAAAGTGGTTTTGGGGTTCAGTCCAGCGAGCGAGGTAGAGGGGAGCCATCTCTCTGCTCGGCCTCTTGTCTTACAAATTGTTCTGTCCCATCCTAGGACCATACACCTTCGTGCCATGGCTTCTCAGCTTTAAAAGGGGAACTGCCCTAGAAGAGAGAGAGAATAAGATCTTGGTGAAGGAGACCGGTTACTTCTTCATCTACGGTCAGGTGGGTGCGGGGGCGGCTGCCGCCGAGCGACTCCCCAGGCCCGCGCGCTTCTGACCCGGCTCTCGGTCTGTTCCCAGGTTTTATACACCGACAGCACCTTCGCCATGGGGCACCTAATACAGAGGAAGAAGGTCCACGTCTTTGGGGACGAACTGAGTCTGGTGACTTTGTTCCGATGCGTGCAAAACATGCCTGAAACATTACCCAATAATTCCTGTTACTCAGCCGGTAAATGCGCGCGCTCAGCCCTGCGGGGGGGACGTGAGCATGAGGGGTGCCGAGCGCCGGGGCTTCGGGGCGAAAGAAAAAGGAAAGAAAAAGGCACGGAGAGACAGACATCGCTCAGCGAGCGATACGGTTCTTTCCTCTTGAGCGCTAAGCTAAGATCCTTCCCATGGAGACAGAGCCATCCCTTCGCTGACGCTCGTGGGCTCTCCAGGGCGGCCCCTCTCCGCCCTGAGCGCGCAGCCAGTGGACAGTCCGGCCGCGGGCGGCAGCGGCGCTAACTCCCCCGCAGGGACGGCCTGGCCTGCGGGGCTGGACTCGCCCGTGTGCGCTCCTTTGGGGGAGGCCGCGAGGCACAGAGAGGGGCGCTGCTGTCGAAGGCGGCACAGCTGCGGGCTTGATGCCCCAGACGCGGCAGTGCGCGTGGGGCGTCAGCGCGCGGGCCGGGCCGCTGGCCCTCGCGTCCTTCTTCCTTCATGCGGGTGCCCCGGGGTGCAAGTGGGCGCGTTGGCCACGACTGTGGGTGACTGTGGGCTGTGAACACGCAGGGCCGCCCCCAGAGCAGAGTGCGGGGGAGCAGAGGCTGCTCCGTCGAGGCGGGGCCCACGCGCTGGAGTCGCCGACCCAACATGCGTTTGGTTGAGGGCTGACTGCAGCTGGATCCAGGGCGGTGCCAGGAGCAAAGCCGCGCTTCCCACAGCGCGCTCTCTGGCCACGCTGGCAAGGCCGGCCGGCCCCCAGCCGGGGAATCCTGCGGCTCCGGACAGTGCCCGGGATGGCTCGGGCTGGGGCTGACTGGGGTGACGGGAAGTGCCGGCTCAGGAGCGCTCGTGGCAGATGCACAGTCGGGAAGGCAAACCCGCAGTGATGGAGACAGTTGTTATCCCGTCCCTTCCACCGTCAATGGCTCGCAGGGGGTGATGAGGAAGTTTGTCTCATTGAAATTCCCTGATTTTCATAAAGAAGCGTTTGCCTGTGACCCACGGTGACCAGTACTTTAGAGTTGCAAAATATTTATAAATGACAATGCTACTCCAATCTGTAATTTATTTAGACTCATTAATTCTCAGAGCTTCACAGTGGACTCTTTTTAAAATTTTCTAATCATCTGGCCCCACCCCAGCAACTTTACTTCCTGTTAGGTGATCTGCCAGATTCCTTTAATGCCTTACTCTTCGCAAATGATTAACTTGACCTTAAAGGTATTTCTAAAAGTTAATAGCTGACTATTAAATATAAGAACCATCCACTAGGAAATGTCAGGCTTACAATTTTAAGCTGTTCTGGGATAAATTTGTTTAAAAGTTATTACTCATCCATTATAAACTTCACATCAATGTGTAAGTGTGTAAAACATTCCCACAACAACCTGAAAAAATTAAAACAAGCATTTAAGGAATCCAATATAATACCAAGGACTTCTTTGATACACGAAACCGAGTCTTATTTATTATGCAATTAACCAACTGGATTTGTTTATTGCAGGAAAAGGTGTAGCTGATTGCCGTAATCTGCGACAACTGAAATAGCCAATAATGCAGGGTGGGGAATTTAAATACAACTTAGACCAACTTTATTTTTAGAGTTAATATTACTTAATACTCTAGGATGTATCATCTTTATAAAAATATTAGGTCACCTTTCAGCTCTGTGACAATGGCTGCTCAGCAAATACAGTCCAGTCTTTTTTTTTTTCTATTTAAGGTAGTCATCAAATGCTTTAACAATATTAGAAAACAGACCCGTGACCCTTCACATTACCTAAAACTACGCTCTTCTGTTTGTCGCACGTCCTGGTGCATTACAAAAAGCAAGATCTTTGGAGACAGAATCTTGCCACTCTGATCGCTCCTCTGCTCGTGCCTCCGAGAGCTCAGTCAGTTCAGGCTGTGCCCCAGGCTATCTGGGTGGGCTTGGAGATAGAGCAGATGTTGGCACAGATGTGCTCCTAGAGACACACTCCTGGATGTTAAGGAAACAACACAACTACTTTCTAAATTGTTGGGTGACCATATCGACAACTCAGATACTGGTGGCTTTGTTAGTTTCTTCTCTTCCCCCTTCTTCTCCTCTTTCTTCTTCTTCATATTTTTCTTTTAAGATGGGGTCAGACATTTCCCCACCCAAGGAGTGTGGCTCCTGAATTGTGTTCTCTGCGCCGTAACCACAGAGTACGCTATGAATTAGGCATGTGCACTTTTATTGATCAGTTCTAAGAGGCTAATTACCTTGTTACGTTTGATCATAAAGACACATACGGGCATGGGCAGAAAGCGACCATTTGGGAAACTGTGGCCATAATCCCAGGGACCCCAAGTCCAGAGTATGGACTCCAGAGAAAACGCGCTAACTGACGTGCTCTGTTAATGAACAGTGTCTTATTTTTTACTTTTAGACATTTTGAATTTTTATATGCACAGGCTATCCCGGACTTCATAGTGTCTATATATACACATAGACGTGTGTGTGTTTTGTATTTTTATTGAATTTTATTATAAAAGGTTTCCCTTGTTAATAAAGTGAAGCAAAGCCACTTTTAACTATACAATGTTCCATTAATGGCTGTGCTATATTTTTCCCTTAAACAATTGGTTCCTATTAAGCTCTCCTCCTTTAAAAGTAGGTGATGAATGCACTTAAAGCTGTTGCGACTTTTCCTGTGCATTTCTTTGATTATTTTCTTCCTTCTGAAGAATTCTGGTGTGATTAGAAGTGTGAATGCCTGTGTTAATACTTTTGCCAAAACCAAGTTTTATTTAAGGCTCCCCCCCATTGTACAAACACTTCCAGTTTTGTGAATCCTTACTTTCCAGGCATCGCCAAGCTGGAAGAAGGAGATGAACTCCAACTCGCGATACCACGAGAAGATGCTAAAATATCTCGGGATGGAGATGGCACATTTTTTGGAGCACTGAAACTGCTGTGACCTACTTACACCTCATCTGGGGCTATTTTCCTCCGTTTCTCTGTACCTCTAAGGAGAAAACATTTAACTGGAAATACCGAAAGGAAAAAAAAATTGTCATTACTGTAGCCTTTTCTGAGAGCTATTTGTTTTGGTTTGCTGAAACTAGGCCCAAACAGGAAATTTAACAGGCAACCACAGCCAAAGGGTGTCATGTGAATTACAAGAAGTAGGGTCCATGCAGGGAATGACCAGATTAGAACCTTTTCACGACAATGCCACGTGGAAGAGTTTAGACACTCGGGTCTTGGGGAAGCACAGGCCTCAAGGGGCAGTAATCATTTCTTCAAAAATGGGATTCCATCAGCTACGGCAGGACAAGGGCCCGTGCCTGTACGGCATTAAAATACTTCTGGGAACTCTCAGGATTTGTCCTATTTTTATTTTAAACATGCCTCTCTCTCAGTTCATGATGTGGAATAAAAAAATACAGAATCTTGCATCTGGCACGTGAAAAGTACTTGAAAGTTAAATTTATCCTATGTGCATGAGAATCAAAGCAGGAGACAGATAATACTGAAGTCTTTTTGGTTTAAGTTTGCAGTATATCTCCAATTTTATAGATAGTCAGATGGAACATGCCCAGACACTTTTCCACACAAGGGAGATCATTTTCTCATGCATCTCTGCTTCTATGTCACTTTTATAGCTAATTTCAGTCACTTCAAACAGTTTTAAAGTACGGTCATTCCAATTCAAGCCTGTAAGCATTAACTAGACATAATTATAATTGCTTCATATGAAAAAACCTCTAATACCAGTTAAGGATACATTTATAATAACGCCCTTGTGCTTTACTCCCTGTCCTTTGGTTTTAACTGCTGCTATTCTAGTTCAGCCTTTACAAAGTACTCATGTTATCAGCTTTACAGAAGTTGGGGCTTATTGGGGTTCTTGGCAGCCTGAAATGTGTTCCATGCCTCCTGCTTGTTACAAAGACCGCAGAACCCAGAAGTCATTCTCATTTTCGTTCTGTGGAGAGTCCTATTTGAGAACGCCACAATAGTCACCGTTTATAAGATCCCTGTGCGGCTTGTCTTTTTGTATGTACTAAAGTTGAAAGTGTTTCCTTCATGAAACAGTTTATTGTAGTAGTTTATACAGGAAAAGGGAGACTACACCCTGGTCCACATTCATTTTCCTTAGTCTTTTTAAAGACATATTTTTTCAAAGCAGAAAATGATTTGTATTTTGTGTCTGCAATTAAACTTTGTTTAAAACTCTGATTTTGGCTTTTTGGTTAAAATAAAATACTTTCTGCAGTGCCTTTGGTGTCACGATATTATAATTAAAAAGGCACGACGGCGGCCGGGGGCTGGGCGCTGGGGCCGGCGGGCAAGGCGGCGCGGGAGACCCTTCTGCCGCCGCGCGGTCTTTGCCTGACGCCGCTTTTCTTTCCGTTCTCTCCATCTCACTAAATCTCATTTAAAAATTAGGCACATCACTGTAAAACAGTATAACGTGATATGTGCCTGGACGTGACAATAAAATGCTTGAAAACCGGCACCTGGGCAGGTCTGCAGCCCGCGGTCTGGGCGGTCGCCTGCGCGCCCCCGCGCGGCTGTCGTGCGCGCCGTCGCCGCTAGAGGGAAGCACCGGAGCGCCGAGGGGGCTCCGCGAGGAAACGGGCGCGGGACTCCGGCAGTGACGGACACTCGCCACGAGGGGGCGCGGAAGAGCCGGCGCGACGCGCTTTGGCCGGTCCTGGTGGGTGCAGCGAGGCTCAGGCACACCGGACGCACGCACACACACACACACTCACACACACACCCCCCACACACACACCACACACACTCACACACACACACACTCACGCACACACACACACGCACCACACACCACACACCGGACACACACCCCACACACTCACACACACACCACACACTCACACCAGACACGCACACACACCAGACACACGCACACACTCCCCAGTGGCAGGCGCACGTGCAGCCGGCGGGGCGCGGCGCCAGAGGCCGACCGAGCCGCGCGCGGGCAAGCGGCAGCAGATCTCCTCGGCCCGCGCAGGAGGGTCAGCGGCCTGCGGCACACGCGGCCGGCTCGCGCTGACTCAGCGGGGTGGACGCGGCTGGGCGTTACTAAGGGCGTTTCGAGTAACACTTAGTCACCCCCGCGGGGTCCACGTTTAAGCTCTTTAACACCCGGGACTTCCCTTAAGCCGGCAGCAACCTTTTCTTTCAAGTTCATTTATGCACAAGAGCTGGGGTGCAGGCCCGAGGTGCGGGGTGAGAGGACCCCCCAGAGACAGAGGGGGAGCAGAACAGGATCCACTGAAACACACTGCTGAGGGGGCAGCGGGGAGACAGGAGGGGTCTGCTGCGCCCTGTGGGAAGCTCCCTGGCCGGGGATCGAACTGGCCGCAGTGGCTGCGACAGTTCCACAGGCTGAGACTTAACCCTGCGCCCCAGGAGGCCCCGCAGCTGTCTTTGGGGTGCAAATTATTTCCCACGTTTTGAACAGTGGGCACAAAGCCCTTGCCCCAATTCCCCGCTTTGCCTTGCACAGTCACAGTATAAAAGCGAGTTGCGACCTAGAAGTCTTGAGGAGCGTTAAGCGAGGACAAGTCAGCGAAGGAAGCCACGCGGTGAGGAGCACACCCGCCCGCAGGGAGGCCCGGCAGCCCGGCCGTGCGGAGTCGGAACCGCCACCAGCTACCCGCGGGCGCAGGGCGGCACAGAGGGGCTGATCACAAGGTCACAAAGGGACTGAGGCCGCTACGACTTCCTCAAAAGGGGGTGCCAGTGACCCCTCAGGGCGTGTGAGGGACCTGTGTCTGTGACTGAGAAGTGGAGACTGAGAAGGCATTTTTTTTTTAAGATTTATTTATTTATACATACAAGCTGGGGTACAGGCGAGAGGTGTGGGGCGGCGAGAGGGTTCACCAGAGACAGAGTGGGGAGCAGAACAGGCAGATCAGAAACACACTGCTGAGGGGAGCAGCGGGCAGGCAGGAGAGGTCTGCCGCACCATGTGGGACTCTCCCCGGCCGGGCGTCCAACTCGCATCGCCGCTGCCGACAGCTCCACAGCGCAGCTCAGCCGCTGCCCACCGGGGAGGCCCTGAGAGGGCATTTCAAGCCCAGCCAAGAACTGAGAATACCACGGAGCTCCCATGTTTGCTGAGTTAATCCCTCTAATGCGCTTGTGCGGAAATGTCAGTGTGTTCAGCTCAGGCAGAGGCGCGAGGTGGAAAAACACAACAAGGGTTTTTACAAGAATTCTGTCACTTTTGTTTGTCCTAACTTGTCTGGACTTAGCCTTCATGATGACAAACGTGAAAAAAATGAAAACAGAAATCGCAATAATGGGTCTTACAGCGAAAACCAGAGGTCCCCCCGCGTGTGCCATAGACAGACAGACGGAGGCGTAACATGTTCTCTCCCGCTCGCCGAGCTCCACGCTGCGCAACAGAACACGCTTCGTCCTGCTTCTCAGGGGCCCCAGGGTGGACGAGGGGGCATGCGGGCGGAACCCAGCAGGCCTCCTAAACCGCGGCGCTCCGCAGCACTGGCCCGCAGCCTGAGGCGCTTGAACATCCCTGAAGCCAGTCTGCGCTGAGGACCCCTCGGTGTGAGGCTGCAGAGGGACGCAGGCAGGACGCGCTCAGGCCTTCCAAAGGCGGCCCAGGGGCTGTCCTGTGTGGCCGGGCTCAAGGAGAGGCATTGGGAGGCACTTGGGCAAACAAAACAGAATACAAGCAAAAGTCAAACACCCTCCACTCTCCACCCTCTGCCACCCCAGCTCTTCGCCTCCGGGACCTCAGTTCAGTTCTCAGTGTCCGCTAGTTCGTTTTTATTTTGCTTTGTCAGTTCAAATGCTTTGCTTCCTGACAGCCCCACGTATGTGAAATGATCCAATATTTTTCTTCACGATAACCCTCTCGAAGTCCTTCTGTTTCGCTGCGAATGCAGCGTCTCCTCCTTCCTTCTGGCCGGACAGTGTCCCTGGCGTGGATGGACCCCGACTTCTGGGTCCAACCCCCAATCAGGGCATGTGGGTTGTTTCTGTATCTCGACTATTGTAAATAAACCGCTTGATACAACTGGAGAACGGTATGAGCTAGTTGATGCCTTGAGCCCCAAAGACTGAAAACACACAGGAGGCAGAGTCTGAGGTTTTAGGGGAGAACACAGGTGGCCCAGTCGTTCCTCAAGATCCACTTCAAAGCACAAATGATGTAAGTGAGCAGCCGTTTCTGGAATACGCTATAAATAGGCATATTCATGTGTATGCATATCTCAAGTTTTAATTGTTTTGAAGCATGGAGAGTTCCACCCCCTGCCACATCTAGCGAGTGGAGCCAGCTAGGGCATAAATGTGGAAGTCAGAATCACATGGGAGTTTATTCAACTTGATTCTGCCCCTCGAGGTCAGCACATTATTCCCCGGCGGCAGAGGGCAGGCTGCCTTTATGACATTAGAAGCTTTGAGATTTTATTTCCTAGACAAAAAGCGTTTATTTACTCAACCTCGAGGGCTCACACCAGCCAAGAGGGTTTAAAACTGTACTTGCAAGAGACCAGTTTATTCCTGCGGCATCAGCCTGCAGCTCCCCGCTCGTCAGGGGGGTGATCAGCAGCCCGCCGCCCCGCGCGGTGGGGCCGGAGTCCCCAAAGCGGTCCCAGTCCAGCTCGGCCCTCGGGAAGCAGCTCCAGCTCGGGCTTTGCTTCCTCGCCCATCACAGCCACGGTCTTCACGCGCAGTGCTGGTGCCGCGTCCATGCTGCCAGCGAGCGCCGGTTTTCGGACGCAGCTCTCACAGGGCTCTGCCGCTCACCTTGGGCTTTGCTTCTCAGGACGAGCACAGAGCGGTCAGCGGGTCCGGATGCCGGGGCCGACACTGCCCTTCACGCTCGCCCCGGGAAGTCAGCACAGGCTCATGGCCGCGCTGCGTCCGCCTCACCCGCGCCGCCGCCGCCTCACCCGCACCCCCGTGCCCCTGCCCGAGCTGGGAGGACAGGCTTGCCCGAGCCTGGGTCCACTGTCCGGGCCCCAGCGAGGAAGACTCCGAGGCCTGGCTTTCTTCGTGGCGCTCCAGCTTTGCTGTGAAGCCGGGGGCTCCACGCTGGCCTGGCCAGCTGAGCTGTGTGCTCCCCAGGGGCGCGGGTGGGGTGCAGGAGCCCGCGTTTGTCTTGGGGGAGGGTGTTGAGTAGTCTCTGCTTCTGCTCTGAAAATCCACCACTGAGGGGAGCAGCGGGGAGGCGGAAGGGGTCTGCTGCGCCCCGTGGGAAGCTCCCTGGCCGGGGATCGAACTCGTGCTGCAGGGGCTGCGACAGCTTCATAGGCTGAGACTGACCCCTTATGCCCCCAGGGAGGCCCGGATTCGCAGTGACCTTTTCCCACCTGCCGAGCGGGTCTTTCCTGGTCCCGGCTCTCCGTGCCTTGTGGGCTGGCAGCCCTCTCCCCGCCTCGCCCGCCACGGAGTTCAGAGATGTCCCACACGGCACCCTTGAGGGCGAAAGCACCCCGCTGGGATGGACGAGCAGAAAGGACGCACAGAGCAGAGACCTGTGTTCCCAGTGCTCCGGCTTGAGTTGGAAACAAAGTTTGTAAAGACAAAATAATCACAGCTGAGAAAATGCTGTTAAACCAGTGCAGTGAAGATGGGCCATAAAATGCATCGATCTTGTTTCGTGCTCAGTGTGCTGTTGAGTGAGCCTGGTGCAGCATCATTTCCAGAATAGTCCAATCTGTCTCTCCAAGCACAGCTGGCATAAAAATCACAGGTTGCCCATCAGGGTCAAATTTATGTATTTCTGTGATTTACTTTTGTTATAAAATATTTACTTTTCTGCACAGGCCAGTTAACTTTCCCAGCTGCGGGGCATGCTAGCGTGTGCTGACTCTCGGCTAATACAGCGCCGCCACCGCGGGGGAACGAATCTCCTCTCCCCGTGATTTTGCACTCATTTTGCACCCTCTCCGCCCCTCTGCAGACATCTTCAGTAGTCGTCGGACATTATATTTCTGCCTGGCTTTGGCACCTTCCTATGAGAGCCTCATGACGAGGTGGGATTCTCTCTCGTCCTCTCCATGCCACGCGTTATGGGAACATGGATTTAAAATGGGGCAAAGAATTATCTGCTTGAGACAGTCACAAAAAATCATTCACTCCTGTTAGTCATTTTAAGATTTAAGGATATGACCGAAATGCAAGAGCATATGTTTCACAAGAACTTGTTCTTAGCAAGTAAAACCCTTTAAGCGGCGCCATGCAAATTAGATATTTTAACATTTTCACTCCCAGATAAAACTCAGATAATTCACGAGGAGAAGATGTTCTCATCATTTAAAAAAATGTTCTTCAGTGCAGCGCAATTTAATTACAGGACAATATAAAAATTTAATCAGCCCGTGACAATTGCTTATTAACATGGTATGCGAGGCCTGGTATTAAAATACAGCATTTATTATGTTGAAACTGCAGCTTAAAATAGTCCCTCGGCTCCCGGAGTCGGCACTAACTGGGCTGCGAGCGACACGGCGCTTGACCGTCCCTCCCGCCGGGAAGGCGCCCCCAGCGCAGCGTGTGGACACAGCTGGGCCGCCCACCCACCCCAGGACCGGGCTGGCCGGAGCCGTCCAGGACTCCAGGGCCAAGTGCGAGCGGCCGGGGCCGCGCGGAGACGGCGAGCGGGCGCCTGCCCGGCGTGAGCAGCTCCGACGGAAGGACGATGCTCCCTAGGGGCCCGCCGACTGGCGCCTGGACCTGGGGCCCGAGTGGGGACGGCTGGGGCGGACTGAGGGCTCAGTTTAGAGTGTGCGCGGGGCCCCTGCGGAGTCTGCTCTTCGGGCGGGCACCCGGACGGCTGGCAGGCCGGGAGGAAACTGAAGTCGCCCGGGGGCGCTGCAAGGCCACCTGCCCCGCAGGCTCCTGGCGCCGGGCGCCTGCCCAGGAAGTGGGCTGCTCGCCACCCCCGGAGCGCTCTCAGGTGCCCCGGCGGCCCTCGACCCGCCCCGGAGCGGGGGAGGCTCCTGGGGGCCCTTGGCGCCGGGCCACGCTCGCTGCCGTCGGCTGGCCGCGGCCCTTGTGCCAGGCAGGGCATCCTGCGAGGAGTGCGGTGGGGACTCCCACGGAGCCCTGGGCCAGCCCCTAAGCCGTGGGCAGTGCGTGGCCCGGCCTGGCCGCAGCAGGTCTTCCTGCGGGGAGAGCCAATTGTGTGACCAGCAGCCGCACTGTGGTGGGGGAGCCGCCGCCCGATGGGGGTTTAGCCATGGACCGCGGCCAGCGGCCCAGTCCTCATCCTCCGGGGCTCCCGACCGCGGCGGCACCCTCCTCCCCCTGGCCTTAAGTTGGGGCTCCAGCAGAAGCCTCTGCGTCGCCCCCTCTCCCTGCTGCTGGCAAGCGGGGTGGCCTTGAGCGGACAATGCCTCCCGGCTGCGGCTTTTTATCTGGAAGACAAAAGGGGGCTCATTTTTCAGTCCTACTGGCGTTAGCCTGACAAGAAGAATGGGAAAGTGCAAAATCTGAGGTTCCTTCTGATTCCCAGTTTATCATGAAAAACGTACTCGACTGGGTGACCACTGAGAGTTGCAATATCTGATTTGCTTACTAGGAGAAGCTCCCGTTAATCCAGAATATAACAACTCTGGGAACATTTTTAACAATTCTAGTCATAAAGGAAAACTGGACTGTTCCCCAGAAATTACTTCTCGGTGCTGACGAGGAATTCTCCAAGCGAAGGCCGACTCCCGGCCAAACCGTGCCTTCCCGAGGCCCGCGCTCTCCCGGCCTGGCCCTGCAAGGTTTCCCGTCTTGGCAACTACCCTGCTCCTGACCACGCTGCGCAGCGGGTGCTCACAGGAGAGCGTGTGGCCACTCAACACCGGGACTGTTCCAGGAGCTGCTCCAGCCCAGGTACAGGGAACACCTCCCATCCAGGGAGCACCCTCAGGTACAGGGAGCACCCCCAGGTACAGGAAGTACACTTCCCCCCACCTCCCCCCACTTCCCCGCCTCCCCCGTCCCCCATCTGCTGCTGGGGCGCACGGGGTCCGTGCCAGAGGCCTGCTCCTGCCCCCTGGGTCCCCTCAGACGAGGCCCCTCCCTCACCACCCATCGGCCGCAGAAGGGGCCTCCCCCACTCCACCCCGGGTCATGTCAGCCCTCGGGAGGGCCCTTCCCGGCCCTGCTTCCTCGGTCCCCAGGGCCCGGCTGGCGGGGAAGCAGGGGCGGCCCCAAAGCCGAGCGGAGGATCGCGAGATGCCGCCTCCGCCTTGGCTTCTCCAGGCGCCCCAGCAGGAGACACGGCTCAGCCCGGGCCCCTCCGCGGCGGGGCCCCTCCTGGAGCCGGTGGAAACAGACTCCAGGTCTCCGGGGCTCCTGACCCAACCTGCATTTTTTCTGGTTTCCCCTCCTTGAAATCAAATTGTGCCCCTTTCCCGCGCGTTTGCACGCCGATCTGCCACTAGTGAATTTGGGGAGCTGCAAACGTCACACCCCTGCTTGACCCACCCGCCAGCAGGGCCGCGGGGTCCAGACCCCATCACAGCCCCCAGCCCTCCCCTCCCTCACCCCCTCACCCCTTTCCTCCTCCCTCCCCTCGCTCCCCCATTTCTTCACAGTCTCCCTTTGCCGGTTCCTGTGTTTATTCTGCCGGGAGCGAAGCGTCCCGTGATCGCCGTTCACGGCTGACTCCCGTCTCCGGCTGTCCTGTCCGGCGCTGACCACGCTGCTGGCCGTCGCGGGAGGGAGGCGCGAGCCTCGACGCCCAGTCTGCCCCGCAGGCGCTTCCTCTGGCCCCCGGGCTGGGCCCGGCTCGGCTCGGCCGTCCGCTGCCCTGAGCCCTGCGCGGGGCCCTCCCGCCGCGGCCCCTGCGAAGCTGCCCTGGACGCCCCCGCCCGCCGCGGCCCAGCGCTCAGAGCCCCGAAGCCCCAGGACACCAACCAGGCCCCGCCTCTGTCCGGCTGTCGGACTGCAGGGTCTGGCGGGAGGGGCCAGACGCCCCCAGATGCTCCTCCGGGGACCGAGAGGCCGCGGCCGCCCACAGGCGCGTCCCTGCGCTTGGCGTCACCCCCGCTGCAGGGCTGGGCAGGCCCGGCTCGGGGGAAACTGAGCACACAGGCGGCCCTTTGCTCCCCGCGCAGCCCAGCGCTCACGGCCCCGCCTCTCGGGCGCCCTCCTCAGAGCTGGACTCCCGACCGGTCAGCGGGCCGGACGCCGTGGGCTCGCCCCTGCCCCCCGCGCCCCCCCCCCACCCCGCACTGCCCTCATGCACAGGGGGTGCGAGGCGTGCCCGGGGGCCAGCTGGGGCCGGGCCGGCCTGCAGTGCTGCCCACCGCCGCCTGCGGGTCTGCGAGTATCCCCCCAAAATGCTGTTTGATGGGAGTAAGGAACAGTCCCTCCTTTCTGACCAGTTTCTGAAATATTTCCTTTTTTAAGATTTATTTATTTATGCATACAAGCTGGGGTACAGGCCAGAGGCGTGGGGCGGCGAGAGGGCTCACCAGAGACAGAGTGGGGAGCAGAACAGGCAGATCAGAAACACACTGCTGAGGGGAGCAGCGGGCGAGGCAGGAGAGGTCTGCCGCGCCCTGTGGGAATCTCCCCGGCCGGGCATCGAACTCGCGTCGCTGCTGCCGACAGCTCCACAGCGCAGCGCCCAACCGCTGCGCCAGCGGGGAGGCCAGTTTCTGAAATATTTCTGGGGCTTTAAAAATTCCTTTACTAAGGGGCCTCCCTGGTGGCGCAGCGGTTGAGCGCTGCCCTGTGGAGCTGTCAGCAGCGGCGATGCGAGTTCGACGCCCGGCCGGGGAGATTCCCACATGGTGCGGCAGACCTCTCCTGCCTCGCCCGCTGCTCCCCTCAGCAGTGTGTTTCTGATCTGCCTGTTCTGCTCCCCACTCTGTCTCTGGTGAACCTTCTCGCCACCCCACGCCTCTGGTCTGTACCCCAGCTTCTATGTATAAATAAATAAATCTTTAAATAAAAAATTCCCTTACTAATGTCTCTCTTCCAGTCTGACTTCCTACCACATTCTGTTATTGGACTTTTCATCCAATTCTACTGAACTACTTACAGGTTCAAGAATCTTCTACAGTCTCTTCTACTATCCTCATGCTTGGCTGAAGAAGTTCCCGTTGCTTTGGGAACCTCTGCAACTTGTCAGTTTGAAAGTAGCTTTTTGCTCCTGAGTGCACCTAAACGTCATAATATGACAAACCCTTCGCTAAGATCCTACTCAGCGATGAACAACTGAGTTAATACGGACATGAGACCAGGATGTCCAACCCCACGGTCACCCCCAACATAATGTGGGGGGCAGCCACAGCCCATGGGCAAGAGGAAGAAGGACTTCCAAATTGAAATTGAAAAGGAAGGCAAGTCTGCCCTTCCCTGAAGGTGACACACGGCGTAGGAAATCCTCAAGGCTCCCACAGAAAACTGCTGAAGAAACAAGCAGCACAGCGACGCTGCCACCACAAGGCCAGTGGGCAGAAGTGTCATGTTCCTCTGTGCAAACCCGACCTTCCAGAGGGAGAAGTTAAGACAATAGTACCGTTGACAGCCACAGCAGAGAGAATAAACCTCGGAAAAAATGCAACTAAAGTGGCCTCCCTGGTGGCGCAGGGGTTAAGTCTCGGCACTGTGAAGCTGTCAGCAGCCGCTGCAGCGCGAGTTCGATCCCCAGCCAGGGAGCTTCCCACGGGGAGCAGCAGACCCCTCCTGTCTCCCCGCTGCTCCCCCCAGCAGTGGATTTCAGTGGATCCGCCTGTCCTGCTCCCGACTCTGTCTCTGGGGAATCCTCTCACACCCAACACCTCTGGCCTACACCCCAGCTCTTGTGTGCATAAATAAATAAATCTTTGAAAAAAATTCAGCTAAAGAGGTGCAAGGCCTAGCCACTGAAAACTATAAGACACCATGGAGAGGAATTGAAGAATTCACAAAGAAATGGAAAGAGAAAGAAAAGGGACAAAACAAAACAAAAACAAACCTTTAGATCCTGGCAAGAGTGGGGTTACAGAGGGTAAGGTGCATGGTGGGGGGGATGTCTAACGGGGCTAGCGGTGGAGAAAGCTGGGATTTCTGTGACATCTTGAGGCAGCGTATACCGACATCAAAGGTACATTGCACACCTGCAACTCATGCTGTGAGGAGACTTAGAAGTCAGCATCACCAAACTAGAGAACGAAAACTATACTACATTGACAGACCTCAACTATGTACCTGCTTCTTTTTCTCCCTTTTTCTAAAAAACTAAAGTTCATTCCATTATAGTATATAAATGCCGGGTGTGTACCATTAAAAAGCAGCAAGTGTGTGCTTCATTAAATTCACCGCGGAGGTCTAATTCTACCCTCCACCCTCACTCCTGCCCGGGTCCTGGCTGACCTGTGCCCCTCTCCCTTCCGTTCTGATCATCACTAACTGGACTTTCGGTCCAATAGTTCACTTTGTTTTATTTAATTCATCCATTTGTTTGTTTATATACCAAGTGTGTGAAATCCGGTGGTCTTTGTCTTTCCCTGTCTGACTTATTTCACTGTGATTAATTCCCTCGTGGTCCATCATTGTTGCTGAAAATGGCAGAATTTCATTTTTTTAAATCATTGTGTAGTATTTCATCGTGTGTATCCAACGTATACCTGTTATTGATGCTTCTTACCTTCATTTCCCACACATTTCCACTTCCTGCAACAATCAATCCAAACTTTTGCAGTTACATAAACATTTTCCAAGCTTTTTTAGCACTTACCTTCTCTTCCTTTTCCATGAATTATCTCTTCTATTCTGCCCACTAATTCCTTCTGTCACTTTCAATCATGTCAACCTCATGGTTTCAAATAAAAGAAATCAGATTCACTTTCCACATGCGCCCTAATGCGATCATTCTAATTTTAAATTCCAAACAACCCTAACATCTTTGAAATGTTAACCGCCCTAGAAAAACTTACCTTCATCCAAATGAAATGATCAATGTGGCAACTTTCCCGTGAAAATCTAAAGGGCTTTAAACAGGAATTACGTATTATTTGCTATGAGACATAATTTCCAGCCCAGAAATTTAGAAGATGAAGATGATCACCTAATGAATGCAACTGTGACATAAATGCCAAAGACTGTACCAGTCAGAACAAAGTCTGCCAAGGTTTATTTGTTCATTTGCGTGAAAATCCTCACAGAACAACGCAATTCAAGCCAATGCACTTTGCAAGCTGCGTGCGAGGTGCGAGGAGGAGGGCGGGCTAAACGCAGACGCGAAGCTCGCCCCTCCCCCACACGCACTTGAGGCGCTTGGGCGCACCGTGGGGCTCAGACTGAGGGTTCGCCCAAGGGGGGGCGAGGACGTGCAAC